>DWPV01004134.1:0-14033 GCA_018251915.1 Urbanus proteus proteus
ATCATCGTAAGAATATGGATCGAAACTAGAGTTCGCTTACGAAAATTCAGTAACCTAACCTAACCTATCTAATTGGTAAATATGCTTGACGACACTTAATTCTGTAAATTTATTACATACTTGTTAATCCCCGTGGTTTCACCTGCGTTATAAAAGTAAAAAGGAACACATATCGAAACATTGGTAACACCTTACTCTCCCGCGACGGCGGCTGCAAGCGCGTGGCGCACGCGCTAATTTTATCATTTTACATGTCTTTCCCAAAGGAACGGTAAAGTTTTCAGGATAAAATGCCTATATGTTATTCCAGATCATAATCTATCTCTGTACCAAATTTCATTCAGATCCATTTAGCAATTCTAAAGTTATAGAGTAACAAACATCCATCCATCCATCCTCACAAACTTTCAGCATTAAACTATTAGTAAGATAGTAAATCCGCGGTGTGATTAAAGTGCTGCAACTCACGTCCTTGTCGTGGTGCGCGCGCGCGTCTCCGTGGATCTTGTCGCGCAGCGCCACCAGCTCCAGCGGCCAGCTCGACAGCTCCGCGTCGGGGTCCGACAGCAGCACCTGCCACACGTGCACACGTCAGTCTTGCTTTACTATCCGTGTACTTCGGATAGGAGGGAAATGGCGTCGCTGTATATGGCGTGGTCAAACACATTGGACACTTGTCCAACGCGCAACGGTACAAACGAGAAAGGAAGGCCCCAAAAATACTATACCTACCTAATATCCTGCTCTAATGTGAGTTGGTGGAAATGGAAAAGCCATACCTCTATCAGATTGCCCGTATTAGTTACGGTCAATGGCAAAAATCTTATTTTTTCTCATACTATCATAATAGAATAGAACTGAATGTGCTAGGCACGTATTTAAAATGTTATGAAAACATTTATTGGAATTTAATTTTGAAAATGAATAAGACAGTTTTTTAATAGAACGATGTACACAGGACTTCATGAATACTAAATACATTATTAAAACATAAGTTGCAGTACTATAACACTTTTTACTTGAGTAAGCAACTTTTCTCTATATCTATAATAATCTACCCTTCAGTAATATGTATCATAAAAAACCTACATGTGTCCTGCCCTTGATATAATCACATACGTATTTGAGTATAAATTGAAAAAGGTGTAAAAATATAATTAAAGGTCAGCAAATGACACAACCAAAGAAATGCAACAACTCACTGCAATGTCCACCATCATTTTAAAAACGATCACTAGACACGGTCACTTTACACACAGTTTTAATTTACATAAATTTCACGATTCTCAATCAATTTTAAATGTCCATAAATGAATCACAAAATCCCAACCCAATTACAACTTCACGTCTATACAGTCGATGGCAAATGAATAAATTAAATTTAAACAGGCCGTTTGACCCCTGTTATCAAGTGCAACCAATTGTCACAAAACAATAATATATACCCATTATAGACCTTATACCAATCATATACCTCACAGTTAAAGAAGTATTTAGTTAATTTGTTTACTGTGCCTGTAACTATTATACTAATTAGCAGGATTATGAAGTAATTAGTTTTTAGGTATTAATAGTTTTCAAAAAGTGTTTTGTGACTTACTTAACTACGTAATAAGAGTGCTAATCGCACCTTGTTATTACATGTTATAAAAATACCGTATCTGATGATTATGATTATGATCAATATACAGATTAGCAGACTTCCAGTAGGAGAGGTTTTCAATCTTGATATATGTATGATGTATCTTGTTAATGTAATTTTATTTAAGGTCACTCTTTATCAGTATTAGACAAACATCCACTTCTGATCTATCGACCTCATATATGTAACAATATTTTATTTAATACTAGCTGATCCCCGCAGTTTCAACCGCGTTGAAGAAATGAAAGGCATACTTAACATAAGTGATACCCAGCGGTCCAGCGACAGCGCACGTGTGCGTGTGGAGTGTAGATTTTTATAGTAATCAAAAATGGTTAACATAAGAGTTTTCCCTTGTTCAAAGTAATATCGAGGTTCCTTTTGCCCAAGCTAAGAAACTAAAATTCATGAAAGAGTAAAAATGGGTAGAAGAACGACTCAACATCATACGCCGACGTCTGAAGATAAGCAACCAAATATCTCCAACAATTTTGTAAGGTATATTAGGTCAACACAGCCGAGACGGCGTGGAGCGGAGAAGCGGGTCAGCCGCGCGAAAAATGTCACTCCGCTCTGGCCTCCCGCCAAACTAACCCCATATTTCAAAATGGCGGGACGGTGGCACCCGATGACTGTGCGCCCCAAGTTTAAAATTGGAATCGATGAGCTTCCATTGAACTTTTTTCCATGACGTTGCCATTCCGATGTACCTACTGTTCTTATTTTGTGCCACTTGTACGTAGAAAACATGAATTGAATATTTTCGAGGGAAAACATTGTCTAGTTTATCAGACTTTTTTTTCGAATTTAAATCTGGATCGACGCAGATAATGGAGGTAATAAAATAAGAGAACAATAAGGCCTAATTTTTTTTAACGAGAACAGAATGAACACAGTAATGAGTTTTAATTTTCCGACATTGGTAGGTAAACAAATTTTGTCCATAAAAGGAGACCAATATTAAAGAAACATAGCAAATATTGCTAATATACATAATAATATGTATACGCACATAATATTAAAACAAAACTTACACGGCGACCATAAACGTACAGATGATTCCGATCCGGCATACCGTCTCACATTATTGTCAACACAAAACACAACTCAACACATTAACAATTCCACACACATATACACTGTATCCGTATACACCTATACCAAACACTTCTCCAACACAAAACACTTTTTATTTAAGTCGTACAAATGATTGTACACAAAAGGCAACCTCAAAAGTGTGATAGAAACTGTGGACGATTGCGTTGAAGTCAAAACAAGTATTGGGAAGTGAACCTTGGTCTATTTGTGCGTCCAGTGCGGCCACCTCGTTTTTATTAATGGAGTACTTTCGCCTGGCCGGGGGCCAACCTTTGGGCGTAGGGAGTCCTCGATACGGCGAGAGTCATCAAACTACAGAAAAGAAGCAATGCCCCTAAGATGCTAAAGTTTCTTCGACACTCTTGAGAAAATAGAGAATAACATACTCATAATTAACGCCAAATAAGGCTAAAATCAGGTCGGATGAATTGACTATAACTGGCAATAAGAATGGGTAATTTACTTGTAATAATGTTAAATGATAATAAATTGAGATGGTGGACGTGGTAAATGGTTAATCTTGAATAGAATATACAAATCAGCTTTTAAAAGCTTGTTTTAATATTTCTACCTGTATCTATAAAATAAATATGTATACTAATAAAATGTCTATTCCTATTGTTCAGAAAATTTGACGACAAAAAACATGGTTCCAAAGAAGTCTACCGGGCCGCAAGAGAACTGTAAAAACCCTTATAGGTACCCTTACAACCCTTAAAGGCCGAGGATCAAATAATTTAACAAATGATTGAGAGTATACACGATGTATGTTCCCTAAATCATTCGAGGTATGAACACATAAATCGCTAAAAATATCAATGATCGCCGACATTGAATTAAGCCGGATATAAATTATTATTAACCCAAATGTACAACATCTAACGTCATTCCATTTTACCGGAACATCGTAACCTCCTATAAAATCTTCGGCAGTGATCCAAATACAACTGTATGTATTGATTTCGTCTCCTATACACTTTTAAAAGGTTTCTTACACCACAACAGAACGACAAAGTGTAAAATACATATTTTGTATTCCTATTGTAGAGACTGATATAAATCTTGTGACGAAATTACATTGCATTGATTTACCCTAAATTATTTCTTTGGAATAGTTTTTATTAAGACTTAAATCAAATGACGTAGTGTGGTGTGTAAATCGTGATAGGTACTTTTTTATGGATTTCGGATAGAAGTTCCATTCCAGTATTTGGTGTAGGTTATTGATGTGTGCAAACTTGAGATAATGTGCACAATATTAATATTTAGTAGCATAATTTTGCGAATATACAACACATCACTAGAGTAGCGATGAGTTTTAGTACAGGCGTCCAGTCAAACTAACCTCGTTACACCTTGGCAAGGAGTGCTTTCCGGGTTTAAAGATCGGCGCACTTGTTATAGATATAATACTATATATTAAATTTACACTAAATTTTATTTTGTTACATTATTTTATTTAACTGTCTTAACCAACATACGTTGGTGTCGTACGTATTTCAATTCTCTCTCATTCATGGAAAGTGACCCGTGTCCAGCAGTGGGACAAAAGATGGTTGCAGTCAAGTACCATGAAGTTTGAATACCAAAAGCCTTTATAAAATTTCATGAAGCGCTCATACATTTATATAAGCACAAAACTACGTACTAGAGCCCAGTCGCTCTTAAAGTACAATGAAGTTTAAGATAACCATTCACCAAAATTTACATACTTAAATTAAACGGGTGTCATATATAACTTTTTAACTGTAGTTAAATATTAAACTTGGTTAATTCCACTCTCGAAAATTATATAAATTGTATCGTTTTTCAGAATGGAGTTAACATTTAAGGGTTTAACATTTAACTACAGATATATAACATCGCTCCAGGTAACCATTCGCCAATATATACTAACCTAGATTAAACGAGAGCTTTTTTAACAACTTTTTATGTATAAATGTATGTATGTATGTACACGTACTGTTCGCAGTGCATTACCTGCAGCTGGTCCTGCAGTTGCTGCAGCATCTCGCGACGGACCTCGTCCAACCTCCGCTGCACGTGCTCCTCCTGCTCCACGGACGAGGGTCGCGGGGGCGCGGGGGGCGCGGGGGAAAGCAAGCCGCCCGGTTAGGTCACACACGAGCGTGTTAGTCGCATTCCATGCATGCACAGAAACGTAGTATTAGACATGTATTTACATAAGGAACTGTACACCAGAGTCAACTGAGCCGATAGAGTGAATCGTCCGATCCTTGTTATGTGATGGGTATTGACTGAGAGTATCTACATGTAATTGGGAATTCGGTTTAGAGCATTGCATCACAATGTTGTGCTAGCACGAGGTTTGACCGCAAATATATTTATTTTGAAAGCATAACATGTCGTCATAACATGTGCTGTGCTGATGTTTTGTGATATAAAGTGCTGTTATTTCGATACCTTTGATTAAAGTGAGATATTGGATGACGAGTGCATGTAATGTAATGCTCATTCCCAACCTATTACAAATGAATACAATAGTCAATACCCGCCCTAAATTTGGGAGTCAATTTGTGTAATAAATTGTGATATGTACAATAAAACCTCAGATCCATGATTTGTATGATTTGGGATCTTAGAGAATAGAACCATAACCAACCATAGAGAGAACCATAGTTTCATATCATAAGTGAGCTTCATATTTACACCAATTTTATGACTTATATTTACAATAAAGTATGATATAATTGTGAGGTGTGAAGTTAAGTGAAGAATATTTTTATTGATTTATATAAGTTATATTGTAAGTTATTTACAGTGTATTCACACTATCAATTTGATATGTATCTACAATATAAAAATATGAACCAATGTGAATAATGTGCAAATATTTTCTTGCACAGAGATTCTAATAAATAAATATAAAATATGTTGTACCTCTGGATTTAAAAGGAAAATTTTATATATACATTACTTATTACACTTACAATAATTATATCATTTCTCGTATCTTTAGTAACCAAACAAATACTTAAAATACAAATCAAATTTAGACACAATATTTAAATAACAAAAAGTATTTTACGTTTTTTATTTATTCAATCTGTACTCAGCATGCAAATTTAAAACACTGTGATTAGTACAGTCATTAATCACGAACATCAAAGGCATTGAGTCTGCTATGTTTGTGTACATGTCTTTAAGGCGATACGTCAGAAAACCTTAAAATTCATATGACATCCAATTTTGCACATATTAATACAATGAATCAATAAAATAATTAAGTGTAATTCGGGGTTGCTGTCATTGTTAAATTCAATAACAATATTCTTATTCCTTTACTTATAAAACTCCCATACATTCCACCGGAGACGCCTTGTATTTAAGGGATATTTATTTGAAGTATCCCCTTAAAGTGGGAAAGAAGTGGGAAGTATGATATTATGGCAACACTCATGTCAGGGAAGCTTGACAAATATGATTAACGCATACAATTCAATGTAAATGCTGACCTTCTCAAGCTCCAGGTCTATATCTTGCTGGTAGAGGGAGACGTTCGCCTCTGTGTTTTCAGCAGTCTGAATGTGAGCTTTCAATTGTGTTATCTGTAAACAAGTTGCAACAAAGTTATCATTATTTTATAAAAATTCCATCAAAATGCAACAAGCTATAATATAGTCAGGGTTTAGATTTAAATATATTGTGTGCTCATTGTCTCTTGTATAGAATTACATGTACATTCTATCCATGACCTTAGAAGAGCCATTCTCAAAGTGTGGTCCGTGGAGCCCTGGGTCTCCGCAAGGCCTTTACGGGAGCTCAGCAAGAATACTCCCATTAGATTATTTTTCTTATACTATAGTATACACTTACATTGTAACATGATTACCCATTATAAAAAGAATGCATGTAACTTGTAAGCCAAGTGTTTAAAAGAATTCCTAATACACTTTTAAGAGATTTAAAAACAAGGCATGATATCAATCTAGAGTTCTAGACACATAGTTATATAGAATGTTTGAAAAATGACTCATTTATTAACATACTTGTTCCTCCAATTCTGCAACTGTCTCCTTGTGCCTGGCTTGGAGCTCATTCACGTAGGCCACATGTTCCGCTTTCAGCTCTTCTAACTGCTGGTCGTGCTTCTTGCTTACATGCTTTAGAGTCTGTTCTAGGGGAGTTGATGTCTGTGAAAGTAAATAATCATAATGAATTAGAACAGAGATTTCCGTATTATTTGGATTAATGATACTCGCTCTATGAAATAATGTGATGAATAGAGCAAGAAGGAAAAACAAAAAAACATGTTTCATTATTTATTAATTTTACTTAACTACTTTTTTACTTTTATTAAATCATATACATATGTATTTTAATTTGTCCTAACCGTTTAAGTAGTACTGAAGTGTATTGTTTGTTAATTATTTATAGTAATAGGCCTTACAGTTTAGTCTCCGAATTCAAGTCTTAAATTATTCAACAATTCCATACATAAAAATGCCTAATGCATTAAATAAGTCTATTGAAAATCAAAAGAAAACAGCTACTTGACATTTTCCTTTATTTCGGGATTAAAAAAATATAAAAATTAACATTTTAATCATATCATAGAAATACATAAAGTAACCCACCTCCATAGTGAGCGAGGGCAGGTCCGCGCTCCGGGCGCGCCGCCTGCCGTCGCCCGCCGCCAGCTCGCACTCGCGCTCGCCCGCGTCCGACGCCGCCGACCCCAGCGGCGACGCGCACGCCCGCCCGCGCCACACCTCCTCCGAGTAACTGAGGATGTTGTTGCTCGCTTTATAGTCACATTGTTGAGAGATGCTTGTCATTCAAACATTGCAATACTAACCAATCCTCACTAACTCTGATATGGTTACTATGGCAGTTCAGATTGATAAGTACAGTCATGGAATCTAAATAGAATCTCTTTAATACTATGAGAATGTACAACTGTCATAGGTAGAGGCTAGCAATATTTGATAAGCAAACTTTTTATCCTTTTAAATACTTACTAAGATAATACTTACTTTTTTGGCCTGAACAGCAAGAGAAGAAAAATTACGAAATTAGAAATTGTACAAAACATTTTAAGATTCCATACATGTACATAATTTAATAGTAATAAACTTATCACAATATTAAAAATAATGACATACCTTCTTTCCATATCTGAGCATTTCTTCTCAAAATAAGTTCTCAAATTCTCCATCTCCTTCTCATGTTTGATGCTCAACTCCTGCCTTAGAACGTCTATGTCCGCGTTACCCGCCTTGACGGATGCAAGAAGTTCTCGTAAGCGCCGTGTCTCTATCGTGTACGCCTGTTTATCTTGTTTCATATGAGATTCTAATTCCTTTATTTCCGTATCGTTTTCGAGCCGAATTTTACCAATTTCGTCACACAGGATCTGTATTAAACTTTCTCGCAACTTATTTCTGATATTTTCCTCGATGTAGCTTTCGAATTTATTTAGTAAAGCCGTAAATTTGTTCTCGAAGCCCGTTTGAAAGTCGTCGGACGATCCGGAAGACCTCAAGTCGGATTTGGAATAGTTGACGGTTATTTCCTCGCGATCCATGTCCTTTTCTCCATTCGAACTTTGGAGGGACGTCGTGCCGCTCATGACGGCGGAGTAAAACTTCGTACTGTCGTCTTTGACCATTGCGTGGTACTTCATGAAATCGGAGAGCTGTGCCTTTATCGTATCATGTTCGGAATTCGACCTCTCCGCGACAATATGCTGTAGATTTTGTACCTCGTTAGTGAGGTGGTCATTTTCAATCTTCAAGTCATCTCGTTGGCGAACCGATCGCTGCAATGAGACGGTGAGTTCCTCTATTAGTTGGTCACGCCTTGTGATAGCATCTTCCAAGTGCTCAAGCTGAAAGACAGAGCAAGCATGAATACACATGACAAGAAGCTTAGCATGTATTTATGCACAGTGGCTGGATGCTTACAGACATAGTTCAATAAGCAAAATCGATCGAAAACGACTGTAAATACACCAAAATCACATTCTTTGACAGGTGTCAAGGTAATGGGATAATAGGCATTAATATTTTTCAAATGTAACTCAATGCAAAGGGAATAAAACGTGCATATTAAATGAGATAAAAACAGTGGTTAGTAAAAATTAATTAATTTTGTTTCTATTTTATCTGTTAATTACACACATTCATGCAGAATACAACCCACCTAATTGAAGAGGCTCTTGTTCGAGTCAGTCTTTTAATTACTTGATTGGAAACAAAAAGACTCCACACCGTTGCAACTTACTAGTATTAACAAGCATTCTACTCGTATATTGTGACCTAATTAAAATCCAGATCAAGTAGATGGGTAAATTTTGAAACTTTACAAAAGCACAACTACACTGCTTTATTTAGAAGTTTTTTCAATTCAATCAAAGTTTTAATTAAATGATTTATAATGGAGTCCCCATTATAATAACTAAATAAAAATAAAGTTACTATTGAGATCAACGATAATATGTTTAAATTCCTTTATTATGCAAACAACATGTTACTGAACACACAAGGTAATTAATAAACACTTTACAACTAAGAAAATATTAATCCTATTGTGTTCTTAGTCATGCCCTCAAAAATAATATATGTTATAGTAATAAATATATAAATATAGCATGCAAGTGGTATTATAACAATCAACAGGCAAAGCAGGAACACAACATAGATCAGGCAAATGCACAGGCACAATCCGTAAACAACCAGTACCTTTTCATGGTACTCCTCGCATATTGTTTTATAGTCGGTCGTAAGTGTACTTAATGATGTAGTCTCTTCAGGGGCCGTCTCTTCTGGAGCCATTGATTTAGGTGGTGTGGCCATCTCAATGTCGTCCTTCTCCTTTCTGTCATTATCGATAGTCACTTCCTCTACTAGCAAATCTTGTTCTGCCTTGTCAATGGAGCTCGCAGAATGTTCAGATCTCTCTGGAGTCATCTCCTTAATGAGTGGTGGTTCGTTGTCATCGAATACTTCTTCAACTTTGACACCATCAGTAGCACCAACAAGGAATGGAGATAGTAAATTTTGGAAGACTGGAATGGACTCATTTGCACCCAAAATTGTACTTCCCTCGGGTGGTGGTCCGAAAATTATTTTAGCAGATTGCAAGGGAAACTTTGGAACTCCTTGTCCTCGAATATCTAGTTTGATGATATCTTCAGAACCAGAACTACATTTGCTAGGACAATCTTCCTCCTTATTTGCAGAAATACTCAATTTCTCTAAGGATAGGTCATTAGTTTGATTAGATCTCTGGCTGAAATTTTCATCGAGCGAGTCAGGATATTCACCACTTTTCTGAGATACTTTGAAGGAGTCTTCATAGGACTGTTCAGATTTTGGTTCATGTTCATGGGTATCTTTGGATGTGTCCGATGATATAGCTAGATTTACTGGACTTTCTTCACTGAGATGTACCTCCGACCCTGGATTATTATTGTCAATATTCCAAGATGTGCTTTGCTTGTGTGGATCTCTTAAACTAGGGCTTTCAGTAAGACGGGAGTCAGATATTGGAGCATTTAACGAATTTGTGTGAGATTTCCCTCCATCAGTCTCTACCTTAAGGAGATCTTGGCCGTCAACATTCTCCGACTCCGTGATGGAGTACTCCATTTTCGAAGGGACGTGCTCCGAAATAGATTCAATTTCGCTGATCTCTTCTTCATGATGGGGATTCTCGCTCGCTGTCGTCTCTCGTCCTGTAGTCTGTCCGGTGTCCAGCTCCGATTCTGTTGCATCGTTTACGACGGCCCCCAAAACGGGAATCTGTTGAGAATGTACGACATCCGGAAGGACATTCTAAAAATATACAAAATTATAAATAAAACTGGGTGAAATTTCATTACTATCATTGGTATACTGAAGTTATGTTTTTGTGCCAGTTACAATAAAGGTTTATGTAACAAAGTGGCGTCTTATAAAGCTAGACACAATCTAGCTACCCATTTTCGTACCAATTCTTACGGTGCAACGTTTAAAAATATCTTCAGCGCCTATCAATATCGAGATGTAAGGATAGGTAGACCAAAAAATACACTCACTTTGATTTCCGTCGTTTGATCCTGAATTTTGTGGGTTTCATCCATAATTTAGCAAAATCATAGTAAAGTTATGCGAATAATTCATACAAAATCCACTAATTCTGTCGTCAAGACGACGTTTTTTTTCAAACAAAATACAGAATAACACACACAAGCGCCATGTAAAAACTACAACGTTCCGTTACTATATACAAAGTTAAATACATTTTAGTTTTATTTAATCTTTACTAGACCATTTTTAAATTTGTTTACCAATCTCTATATTACATATTTCTACATTTGTTTAGAAAATTGTACGTGTATTTTTTTAACGGACTTTAAAATGATCGTTTTAATAGAAATGGTAATATGTATGACAGTTCTGGCAGATTTTTTAAGTTGCGTTGAAAGAAATATATTTTATACTTTTTAAAAAGACCAACGCGAATATGTACAAAGTTTATAAAGAAACAGCCATATTTTATGTAATCTATAATAATCAATCTAAAATTGAACTCAATAAAATAATATTTTTGATAACAAAGCACAGACATATTCAGAAAAACATGGAATATAGTTGCTAAGTTTCAAATCCTAAACCGTTTAAAGACAGGAATAAATTTAAGATTCTTCAACGTAAATTACTTTGAAGGTAAATTCGTTGAATAAGAATATTTGTACCATATTTGTACAATGCAATTTAATCACAGAACAGTAAAATTGTGTTTTTACTGTTCTATGTATTTAATTGATATCTATTGCACTAAAACAAAATGAATAAAAAACAGGTGCATTTTTTTATATAGTGCCAATGAGATATGATATAGCCACCCCGCCTTTCTTTCATGCGCCTCACCAATACACACTTTTCAACTTAGTCCTCACGGATAGCAACGGGATTGTGACCCTATCAATCATCAGTAGGATGATACATCTGTGTTATCAGTGGTTATTTTTTTTAATCAATACACTTCATAGTGCTTTTTCATATATGTATTTCATATATTTAAGTTTCCCATTGAAAACTTTAGTATTGTAGTTGAACTACCGTAGTAATTAGCTGTAGTAGCTAAATTAGGAAGTTTAGGAACTAATAAAAATGTAAAAATAATGAAACTCATAATTTTGATATAACTTTATTACTATTTACACAATACACATCTTGAAAGAAACATCAGATTGCTCCTTCTATAAATGACATTCAAATAAGGCCAACGTGAGATATAATGAAATTACACAATATAATTTTATTACAATATTGTATTGTTTCATTTTAGACAATAATCTTAATATAAAAAGCAATAAAAGTGATTATGACCACCTATATAAATGACTTTTGCCTCTAAAAAATAATTGGCAGATTTGTATCTACCCGCGCAACATTCTCAAAAATAAATACAGCCGCCCACACACGTCGCTACTCAAAATAATCCTATAGCTTGTTATAAAATATAGTATTTAATGACAAATAGAACTTAACAGATGGTCCTAGCCTACAGGGTTGACTCTTGTGCTACGTAGGCGCACATCTAGCCTTCATATAAGGGGAACTCAATCCAAAAAAATGCTTTATACAGCTTTGAAATCTATTATCACTAAATACCGATCAGTCTATTATTAAAATCTCATTTATTAAAAGTTGATTCATATTGAAAACTTTTTGAACTTCAAAATCTACCACTGCCTCGGGCTCACCCACGTACTCACACCTTATATCCATAATGAGCTTCTAAATATACTACTACTAGCCACTGAAATGGATTCTACGATCTTAAATTGTAGCGTCGTGTGTGAATGACCCAAATGTTAACCTTTAATATAACTATATCTCGTGTAAGACTACAATATCGACCTTGTCGTAAGAAGCGACTGTTTAATTTAATTGATGAACTTGATATCACTGAACGGAGGCGCGCATTATGTGCATTATGAAGTCATGCTTATAAATACGGTGCCTCTATTTTAAATAATTCCGATGTTTACATTAAAATTTGCTTAACTATGTGTTTCATTATATAAAAAACAAGGTATTTAGAAAATTAAGTGGCAACGGACGTACAATTTATCTGAAGTTAAGTGTCCCTGCTGTTGGGCAAGTATAATTAATTAATACTAAGCATTTCTTTTCAATAGTATCCAATTTCAGAGTCCGCCTCAAGAGCTATATTCAATCCAGCTAAACTTGACTAAGCTCTGCACAAAATTGCTAATCTCTTATAAAATTGATATATGTAACACTAAAATTAATGTCGATTTTTAGTAACCGCTACGGATGTGCGCCCATAACCATCGTAGTTCAAAACTACGGTAGTTAGTGAATGTTTAATATTATGCACTGTTGCATATCTGTTATCTCACCTACGGACACAAAAATAATGACGAAAATAAGCTTTACAAGAACATATTACAAAAAAAGTAAAGGGGATTATATATAGTACCTATATTATATTCGTATCATAAAGGTCTCTCATTCCATTTCGACCTGTATTATAGCAATATTATACACCATATCAAAAATAATACACTCCACGATATCAGTTTAATAATTATTCAAAACACTCCGTTTTGTTTAAAATTAACCAATAATTAATTTTATGATTCAATATTTTATATTTGACAAATTAATGGTGACAGTAACATAATAATGTAGCATATCGGGAAGAAAATAGTTTATATAAATTATGATAGTAGCTTGCTACTTATCACTTAGTTCATTTTTTACAAGCATTAAAGTTTATTTCATTTCAATTTCACCATTACTTTTACTTTTGATAATAACGGTAACATTATTACAATTTTATGGTATCGTTAAATCATTCTAAGTTTAGAGTATTATATATATCATAAACTAATTCTATTGTTTTCGAGGCTGCGTTGATGTTGGCACTCAATAAATAAATTAACTTGTTCATAAACATATCACACACATTTTCTTCTTCGCTATGCTAGTGACAAAAAAATTGTATATGTCTGGATCGACTTCATCCAATAGTTACCTTTAATAGCAATGATAACAAATAGATGTCTGGTTTTATGCAGATTACACGAAAAATATGCGTAAAAACATAACTGTAATAATTTTGCACTTTAGCAGTGTATTATTTGCATTTTTTCTTGACTTATTGTTCTCGACTCAATATAATAGCATTAAAAAAAAAAACGATATTTGTAAAGATATTTTCAAACTACCCGACATCCGGCCGTGTGGTGCCGGCCGATTCAAGAATAGCACCACCCCCTCTCTTCCCGTGGGTGTCGTAAGAGCCGACTAAG
>DWPV01004135.1:0-14032 GCA_018251915.1 Urbanus proteus proteus
TCAAACTAAGTAGAGTTCTACCACCTTTAGACGCATGATACTACAAACACGTATTTCTAATAAACGAAATTTGCATTTTGGAACAAGGTTTTGGATGATGGCCGACTTTTTACATGAGGTCTTCATTTTATTCCTTGGATGTGGCAAAATATATACGTATGTAGAGATTTTTGATGTTATGATTTTTTTTTCTTAGAAACATGTGAAGTTTTATTAAACTTTAATTTTGATATGCCCATAGTTGTACAATTTTCGTATTTTCGGCATAAATTTAAGAAAAAAATTAAAAAACCTCCGGTTAATAAATGAGTATAAAAAAGATAAGTTTTGGCTAAGATAATTTCTCAAAAATATGTAGTAATATTTTGATCTAAGCGTCGTGGTCTCGGGGGACCGCTAAGTTTATGGCAAATTATTATTAGTAATAGCACTAGGAAAAGCAGTGTTATATTAATGCTACAAATAGTAATTTATATGCAATTAATGCTACAAATTACTATTTGTAGCATTTAACTGACACTATTAAACAGTTTTTCTTTTTGAAGCCATAACTCCACAGACAGACACATAGAGCCACAGAAACATACGTCAAACTTATAAAACCAACCTTTTTGCGTCGGAGGTTAAAAAATCGAGATCATAAAACAAATTGACTATTACTTAGGCCGATTCGACGACGATTGCGCTTATACCACCAATTCAATCAATTCTATAATAACGATGTAATTTCCTCACGTTAAAAGTGACACAGACACCATTAACCTTTTGCAGATTATTATCACTGTAAGTATGTGATCATTCAGTTCTTTCAACAATATTATAGTTCGATTCTATGAAACCATAATAAGTATAATTTAAGACGATACTGTAAATCTTCATAGTGCATGCACTATAGGTATCGTTACAATAAGTATACTATACCTGCTATAATTGCTGTGATAGCAATTATTTCGCGATACAGAATGTCCATCTGTGAGTTTGACCCGCTTGGTCAATTATTCACACATAAAAATTAAGCCGTTTGAAGGTTAAAGATAACTTCAATAATTGTTTTATGGTATTTTACCGCAACGTGTAATATCATCACATACTCGCATGTTTAACTTTAGGAAATATAGAACTAATTTTCACATATAAAAATGATATTGCTAATAATAGTTTCTCGAAAAATTAACATTGAGACTACTTTGAGGAAAACCGCGCTGAAAGTAGACATTTGGATGCATTCCAATCCGCAGTGGGGCGGCGGATCATATTAGCAATCTTCTTCTGTGATACCGAGGTTTTATGAAGCCACATACTTATGTAAGTAATAGGTAAGTGTATGACTGTTTGTGCTATGGATGGATATAGTGGTGTTTGTAACAAGTTGGGAATCTGATTTCATGACATAAGTACTTTAAAATAGACAAATTATCTATATAAAGTAATTTTGAACACTTATACAATGCTATGTAACTATACTTCAGGGGTTGCAATGCATCTGTTTCTGACTTCAGGCTTCGAGTCTTTTTTTAAGTGGTGACCGCAGAGCTGACAAGAATTCGTCCCTGCTTTTAAATAGCAATCTTACTTTCTGGCACCTTTACAACATCAATACAGCTGCCCATGATAATTGAACCTTATGACCATGCTTTTTGGTCTTAATACAGCTGTTCTCCACGACTTCATGCGATGCTTCAGAAGCCACTACTCGCCTCCTCATTTCGCTTTATTCTTAGGGCCTTGGGTTTTTATCCCATTTTTCCTTAGCACTGACAGAGGATATTTCAAGCGCTAAGCTCTATGAGAATGACATATGTTTGTGCATTTTACTGCATCTTCTTCAGTGCCTTCAGTCTAAGCCAGGGGCGATGTGGCAACTTTCCGTAACACGTCGTGAGATGGAACCACTGATATTTCTGAATCACGCTATCAAAATTTTCTAAATATCTTGTATACAACTTCTGAGTAAGATATCTAACTTGCACGATCAACATGTCTGTTGAAAGATCGCACACAAATTATACGTTTTCAATTTATTTAGTAACTAGTTTTTGCCCGTGACTTCGCTCACGTTAAAGTGTGTGTGTGCATTCGCATTTAAAGCTATATATTAGGTTTGTATTCTTCAGGTATAATTCAAATGCATTTCGTTCTTATCAAGTGGCCGTAGGTGTAAAAGTAGGTAGGTTGTAATTATAAAAGTTTTTTTTTCCATCTATCAAGATTTGTATATTTTTCGGGATGAAAGGTACTCTATGACCTATTCAGAACCCTTGGCAATGTATGTGCAAAATTTCACAATTAACGGTTGAGTAGTTAAAGCATGAAGGTGTTACAAACAAACAAATAAACGGACATTCGCATTTATATAAAATAGGATTTATACAACATCATCATCCAATCATTAAATAATATTATCAGAAATAGACAGCTAGAAAGCTTCGAACGCATAGATACTTTGCCCACAAACAGGCAAGGTTCACATAGAATAATGTTTACACCGCAGTGCGCTAATAATGAGGATAGACTCTACGAATCGTATTTGACGTAAATGATAAAAGGCTAATGAATCTTTGCCATCATATAATTATCCGTTTAATAATTTGAATATTTTAGTAATAGTTTATTTTATTGATACTCATTAATATTGTATTGTTTATTCCACATTGTTATATACATGAATTGAAATTTAAACTAGAACTATACGTACATAATTATACCTATGCAATAACAAGGAAGGCTAAATAAATTAACTCAACAAAAAAAAAACCATTATAAATTTAAAAAAAAAACTAATATTGATGTTTTAGTAGTTAAAACTCGGCCTCTCAATCAACGGATCCAAAATTCAATTTTTAGATGCGTATTTTTCATTTGCAAAGGTATGTCCCCGTTACAAAATTATCACATGCCATTTCGGCGAAGAAAACTACATATGTTCTTTAAAAAAGTTTTTGGAGGTATGCGAAGTCTATCAATTTTCTCTTGGCTAACTTAGCGCAGAACTTTGGTCTTATCTCTCATTTCGAGAGAATTTTTTATTGAATATTATTTTTTATATTCTTAAAAAAAAGCTTAGTGCGAATATAGGTATTAAGTATATGTCCAAGCCATTGGTGGAAATTTTGTCACATAAAGTTCTTCCGACTACGAGCTCGTGTACTTTAGTGTTTTAGAAACTACTATGACCTACCTCTAGAATAATCACAATTAGATACCGCAAAATAATTTCAAGTAGCAATGCGGTAGGCTCATAAAGACCATCCCATTACCAGTAATGGAAGACGCGTAACAAACAAAAAACGTCTGGAGAAACCGCAGCGGAGTTGCGCTACGTATTTTAATCCGTAGCAATATTTCAGATGTGCAAATGAAAAGTTAGTCGAAGACTTGGAAGATGCGGCCCGCCTTCTCGCTCGCCAACCAATGGAAGGGGTCGGAAAAGCAACGTCTTCTGTGGAGGCGTGGCGTGCGGTCACACAGCCATTTGAATAAAATTTTTCCTTTGAAGAATTCTTTATTCGAATATATTGTGGTCGCGTGGGACGCGGTGCGAGTGCTTTGATTACTTTTGTATCCCGTTTTACGGAGCTTGCATATTATGGCGTCGAGTATCTAATGTTTACATGAATCTTCTGTTCAGAATAACCTCTGGATTATATTTTTAGAGTTATATCGACTGGGTCACTTGCGACACAAATATCTTACGAGGGAGTTAAGATTAGTCCCAAAGAACCGAACGACAGTCTTGTATTATACCAAATGATAATTGAAAAATTACTTCATATCTATACTCTACAATGAATCAATCACTTAATGTAACTAGTACAAGAATGCAAATACAAGCTGCACAAGCACACAAAACCCTAAACTTAGAATATTCGTCTCCCGATTAATTTAACTATTGAATGTAATGAAGGTAACAAAATTGCCCTAGAGTTTTTAAGTATCGTAAAATATTGCATAAGTAGTAACCAATAGGATATTTTTTATTACCGACTATTACGTGTACATACGTGAATATCGAATTTCACAGCACAACACAATAAACACGTAATTCATACAAACGAGCGTAACACGTGCGTGTTAGTTGAAGTGAAGACATAAGAACGCGAAAGTTTGGAACGTTTACCGCGGCGCTACACGCAAACATCGTGTAGGCGGCTGCACGCACGTAACAGGCCCTTGTCAACCATAACGCCGCCGCAACCGGCCGACCCGCTCCGGTTAGCCGCGGAAAACTACCGATTCATTTACGGTTGCCCCTCGGTTGTCGGTTAAACTAGCGTAACTATGTTCTGTGGTGCGGTAGCACCCTATTAGCTATGATACCCGATTTGATTACGAAATGACTTTAAGTTGCTATCAAACGATCAATAGAAGTTTCTTAAGCTCAACTTTTTGCTCTCTGAGTAGTTGCACTACAACTGTATTTCACTGCAGCTTAATGCAACTGCAAGTTGAACTCCACTGCAGATTAAACACTTCTTTTTTAGAACTATAGCATCAGTGTTTGCACAAGGTATCACAAGTCTCTTGGGGCTGATAAATCTATACAAAATAACTATCACTATTGTTAGAAGTAACAGAGCTGATTTCATTGAAAATCTAGAGACATTATCGTAAGAAGAAGAAATAAAGAACTTCTTTTAAACAGCAATTACAATAATATCTATAAGCAAGGAACGATGTGTTTAGAATAATACTCGTTTTTGCAAGTATCTAAAAGTTCATGAGAAATAGCTTTAACAGAAAAGGTCTCTAAATGACTATACTATCCGATCAACTCTTCATATAAGCATTAGATAGGTATTTCCAAACATGAATGGCAGCTGGATTCCAATACAATGTACCTACTAGAACGTGTATAGCTACGGAATCTCGGTATGTAGCTAACAAGCCGAACACCTTAGCTTACATCAGCATATTAATTCAGTCAATTAGCGCTCAGGCATTAGCACATCGTCGACGTCGCGCAATCGTCGCGACAACGCGGCGTGTGTTTGACAGCTGTCAAATTGGATTGCAACCGGCTATTAGGGAATGTCGTCGCAGGGATGAGATTGTGTGGATGAGACATTATTCGATTATGAATATAGGCAGCTGAATTCCCAAGGGATACAAATATTCAGTGACAATCAAGGATAAAATTATTGTTAAACTGTTTGCTTCCAAAGATATATTATAATTCAATGAAAGTCAAATATCATCACTTCAACGCAAATTACGTTTGACAGTTGTCATATTCTATCACTACAGAATATAGGGAATGCCTTAGATTTACATCTTAGCTTATATCAGCATATTTATTCAGTCAATTAGCGCTCAGGCATTAGCACATCGTCGACGTCGCGCAATCGTCGCGACAACGCGGCGTGTATTTGACAGCTGTCAAATTGGATTACAACCGTCTATTAGCGAATACCTGTGGGTTAAACGTTGCATAGAGATTTAACATTATAGCTCAATTTAGATAGAGAACTGAGACTATTGCAGAAATAAAATTAAGAAATGAAAGTTACAAACTTCAGAACTTAAAGTATTGACATTCATTTTTGAAATTAATTAATTAAAAAATTACAATTATTACTGTCGTTTGAAATCTTTAAAACACTTTTTTTTATTTACTGATTTTAAGAAAAGTTTTAATCGCAAATTGTCAATACCATATCACTGGATATATAGATAACGATGATATTAAATATGGAATATCCACACTTCGCTATCTCAGTGCCACCGAACTACTCAGACGAAGTTGCGTTGTAGACACTACTCGCACTAAGCGCTATTCGTGCCCAGTTCAGTTAATTGTATCGTGTGCCATTTTATACCCTTACTGCATTTAAACTGTTAACGTTTTTATAGAACACTTGTATATAATCCAAAAGACCTAAATTTGTAATCATTTAAAACTGATAGAATCATTTAAAGTTCGGATCCGGCAACTTCACCGCCACAGGCTTCAGGCAGAAACAGCTGCCTCATAACAGCAGTGTTTAGCGCTACTGTGTTTTGGTTTGATGGGTGTCGTAAAATAGAGAGGAATTTCTTTTCAAAGTGTTCCAATTTAGTCCTCATGGGTAAAGCATCTGCGGCAAACCTCTAAGAGATTTCTTTGTACCTGTTTCTATAAAGACTAGTTATCTGGTATATGTTATCTGGTTATCTGGGGTTGATGACAGTAGTCCATAGCCGACAGTGATCACTTATCATTAGGTGGACTACTTGTTTGTTATCTCCACCATATTATAAACAAAATATTGGCTTCTACAGGAGTTAAAAGGCTTAAAGTCTAAAAGTGGCGAAGAGAAATATATCACGAGTAAATCAATTATCTAAAGCAAAGCCGAACCACTGAGGGGACGCCCTGCAGGGACGCTCTAAGCATTGTTTTAATACAGAACTTCGCTGTTTATTTTGGTTGAAATATTCTAGAATTTTAGTTAAATTTTCTTTCAAGAAATATATTTTGTGACTTTTCTTCTTAAAAGTTAATAAGTTAATCACGTTAAGTGATTGAATTTGATTATTCAAGTAACGTAATCTTTTTGAATACGGCACTCAGCAAATTGAATAAGGTGTGAACTGTTACTTGATGACAGTTATCAATATGATCATTGTCAATCATAAAATAAAACTAAAAGATGACTGAACACATACAATCGAAAATGTATACGTTTTTAATTGTGCGTGGTGTTTTATTAAACAAAAATGCGATTTATGCATTCTGAAAAAAATATTTTGATACCATGAAAATGTAGTCACAAATTAAAAATCTAAAATGACCGATGGAAATTATTTGTATAGATATAATCTTTCAAACCACATTACTCTGTAATATAAAACACCAAATAAACAATAAATAACGCTACATATAAATCAATGGCATCGTTTAGAACGTCATAAACGCACGCGTCATTCGTTTAGCGTCAAGGAGTGAGTGACGGATTGTTCGCCGTAAAAACGACGCTATGATATCGTGACTGGTGTGCACGGAATATTAAGTGGGATTAGTTATTAAGACTAAACACTTTTTGACTTTTTTCAAAATCAAAGTAGCCTAAGATAGGCTTTAGAACATCAGCTACCTATCAAGTCCTGTCAAAATTAATCTAGTAGTTTCGATGTTAAGCAGGCACAAACAAACAGACATATATACACACAGACAGACGAGCAGACAAAATTATGTAGGTATATTTGTTTAGAAAACCTACGTCATCATACATTTAGCGTCTACGTGAGTGAGGGATTGTTTGCCGTAAAACGATGCTATGATATCGTGATCGGTGTGCACGGAATATTAAGTGGGATTATTTATTAAGACTGAAAACTTTTAGACTTCTACCAAAATCAAAGTAGCTAAGATAGGCTTTGAAACATCTGCTAGCTGCCAGTTGAAGTCCTGTCAAAATTGATCTAGTCGTATTAAAGGCAAGCCGGCACAAACAGACAGATCGATAGACATACATATAGACAGACAAGCAAACAGAAATCTGTTTATTTGTTTTAAAGAATTTGTTTAGAAAATGCTAAGGAAACAATAAAACGCTACATATACGTCATCATACGTTTAGCGTCTACGTGAGTGAGGGATTGTTCGCCGTAAAAACGACGCTATGGTATCGTGATTCGTGTGCACGGAACATTAAGTGGGGTTATTTATTTAGGCGCGGCAACAGGCCCGTGGCGAGCCGCGACTGGCACGGCAACGGTACATCACTCTTGTCTACCGACGTCCCGAGAGCCATTCGTTTTGTTCTTTGATCGCCAATTTCATGCGAATTATACATGTTTATGATTTTGGTGTAAGTCTATTGTGTCAAGTTAGTGATGAGCGTTGTGATAGTGATGGATGCACGATGTAATGGTGGGGAATGTTTGATAGGTTATACGAAATTTACGACGCGTGAAGATTGATTTAGTTTTCACATAAACAGATTTTTTTTAAAGCATCCAGTTGCAAGTTAAAGCTCTTAAATATCTTTGTTAATAAACTTAGTGACGACTTTTGAAAACGAAGATTTACTAGAATTTTTGTTTAAATTGTTAATACGATTTCGTAGTTTCGTAGTTCGTAGTTCATAGATGGTTTTCGTTTGACTCCATATTCCACGTTAAAATTATTTAACAGAGTTTTTTTTTAAAATGAACCGTATCAATCTGGTAATTACTGTAATTTATCTGACGTTTTCACTCCAAAGATTAATATAATGAATACATGTATCGCATGCATATGTATTATTTATTATTTAAATATATATTTTTAAGTTGTCAAATATATAGTCACAAAATCATAATTTTTTGTTTGCTAGATGCTCGGCAATGTAACATTTTTAAAATTTTGTAACAGATCAAATTCAAACATCACGGAAAACTTTTTAAGTGGTCCTAGGTCAATACCCCTCATGAACATTTAATAATTGTATGTAGAACAGGGGATCTGCCTGTTACTGAGGACCAGAGGACTATGGTAGTTGCCTCATATATAAGTCCGCTGGCAACGTAACTCTCCCACGTAAACGCAAAAACTACATATAGCTAGAAATAAGTGTGACGATGGTGCCTTCCATATCAATGCTTACTAGTTCTACCCTTTTCAGAGTTTATTAATTTACTTTATTTAAAACTTATTTTGCTACTTTATTATTTACTTGTGAACTTAAAGAGTGAAAGCCATAATACAACAAATAAACATTACCTACGTTTGTACGGTACCATTTCTTTGTCTTTATGTTTACTGTGTGAACATAAATTGTTCAATAAATAAACAATGAGCAATTTCAAAAAGTGTGGGAGAATAGTTGACAATATCAAAAACCATATACTAAATAGAGAAGACAAGACAGTAAAAAGTAGTATGAGCATAAATACAAAATAGTACGTAACACAAATATGTTAGGCGAGCAGCATAAATATTGGGAGCAAGCCGGTAAGTGTTAACGACGTGAGTTCCTCTCGGGTCGCGTTAATAAACTCCAATAGGCCGCAACAAGCTGGACTCGTGTACGCCGTCCATTTTTAACGAGCCACACACCGTACCCGCAGAAAGTAGCCTACACATGAAATCACGTATGAATGAGGCTTTTTTTCAGTTTTTTCGCGTGTAGCCAGCGGCGTGCCGCTTCAGGCCCCATTAAAGCTTACATGTCACTCTCGCCTCCCCCCGGCGAGGGGGTGGAAAAATCACAAAATCGGTATTGGTTGCATCCCGCAGCGCTCGGCAAAGCGCTCTACAATACAGCTTTGACGGACGGTCATTTAATATTAACTGTGGTTTTTCCGCAGATGGAAATGTTTTTTTATTGCCGGTTATGCTGTGATGAAGTGGTCGGCCCGTTGTTTGTGACGCGCTCTGATGTGTTGTGGATGAGTTGCTCTTTTATGCTCTCCACTGCTGAATGAGATTTCGCATCGAGTGCTTATTTTGCTCGACAGTATTTTGATAGCGATACGTCATTGTAATTTCGACAGCGATCTCTTTGTAGTGAAGTACTTTAATTTAATTTATTATTTTGTGTACATTCGAGCTGAATTGCGACGGCCTGAAAGCGTTCGATTTTTTTGATAGACAATTATTTCCGTCGCGTCCGTCGCGACCTAAACGTATCGGTGCAAATTTCATTCGACATACAAAATTGAAAACAAACCCGGCAATAAATTTTTAACTTTTCGAACAAGTGATCAAAATTGAACTACAAAAAGTGGACGCCCGGCGAAAAGAACTGACCACAGATTGAATTTATCGCTTGCACTCTGAGTAAAAAGTTTGTGCAAATATTTTACAATCGTATTCAATTAATATTCATCATTGCATATTGGTAATAATTTAAAATACAATTAAGTAATACGTACTTAATAATGGATGTCAAATGGGTTGTTCACGTAGATCTTACTAATATTATAAAGCTAAAAGATTGTGAGATGGATGTTTGTTACTCTAACTTAAAAACGGCTGAATGGATCTGGATGAAATTTGGTGCAGACATAGACTGTAGTCTGGAATAACATATAGGCTACTTTTTATCCTGGGAAAATGTGCAGTTCCCGTAGGATATATTTGTTTTGTTTTATTGCTGTGTCAATCTCGCGACATGTTAATTGATTTACTTTTCAAATGCAGATGAAACCGCGGGGATCATCTAGTTTATTATAAAAACAATAAATTAAGGACTTTTAATAATGTAAACTTTAATTTTACACATTCATAACCTAACCAAAATAAATAGAGAATAAAAGTACTTTACAACAACTTTAGTAAGATGCTGAAAAGGGCCTAAGGCGTCTATTAAGTCCACGCCTTAGATAACTATTTTAAATGCCTTGTCTTTCGTTTCAATAGTAAGATAAGTATAATAACATAATGCAACTTATATTCATAGCAAGATTGCATAAGAATGCTACACCAAAATACAAAAAAAAACGATTATTTTCATATCATTTCATATGTTACGCATTAGTTATATCATTTTCACGTTAACCGAACTGTGAGCACTACCCAGTTTAAAATGAACGTTACAAGCCAACATATTCAAATTAGGACATCAAATGCACATCGAGAGGACAATCGAATAGTGGTCAGTGTCAGTTCCACAAACATAACATGGTAACCAATATAATGCTGATAGTAGACTAATTTCTGGATGTAATAAAAGTGGTATGAACATGGATGAATTATATCTATGATTATTGGAGTTACGAGCCTGTCAAACTAAATTTCATAATTTACCACAAATTATAATTCTTTACAAGAACAGGAAATTATCCTAAGAAAATTAATATTAAGAGTCTTGCCTAATACTTTGAAAGTTATGTAAATAAACACTAATGGCTCTATAAGTGGCAAACCCCATTGAAGTTCTGCAAGTGTAGTAAAATAATGGTATTATTATAATGACCCAACTTAGTCCTCAAGAGCAGTAATCTATGATTGACTTATCAAGTTTTCGACCGCGCTAAAAGTTAGTGCGCTTTTCCTGTCGCGCATATTTACGCGCGCGATGATGTTGTGCACCTGCGGCTCGCCTACACGCGTTTGCATCAAATAACAAGCGAAGTGTCTGCATCGAGTTAACTCTTGTATGCAGGTGTGACGGGCGCGCGAGCATATAGGTACACGCGTGACAAGAAAAACGCTCTTCTTACAATTACTTTTATCATCGACATGCATGATGCGTGATTATAGTTATATAATAATTTATGCTAGTATGATGCGTGACGTGAAATGAAAAAACGCAGTTTTATAATACCACTTGAGTGACATAGATTTGCTTTTTATCCATACTGATGAAATTAGTATATTATTTGAACATTTGCCTTACTATTATATGAACATTTGCCTTACTTGGCTTTGTACGTATATAGCGAAGTCTGTAAGAGTATAAAATATGACTGTATTCTATAACAATATATTGATTTCAATTTCAATTGTTGCAGGCAAGTCGTTCACGCTAACGATCACGATATCAACCACGCCGCCGCAGGTGACCACCTACAACAAGGCGATCAAGGTGACGGTGGACGGACCCAGGGAACCGCGCTCGAAAACCAGTTCGTATTATTATCCAATCTATTATCTGATCTATTATTCGCATTACTGTAACATAGTAATGATTTATTGTAGGTTATGATATCTTTCTCGTATGTATTTCAATCTTATGTTTCAAAACTTTGGTAGAAGTTTTTGATGTAAGTAGTTTTAAAGTAATGTGCGCGTTAGAAAATAAGTTAACCTTAAACCTATATTCGTGAAAATTTTATATGACGTGAAAAATTGCGTATGACTAACAAAACCTTCAGTTGTCTTTCTCAATTTTGTTCCCTTATTTTTTCTATTTTTTTATTTTTATCCATCGTATAACAGACAGGATACTGTGTACTGTGAAAGACAATAACTATGTAAATAAATATTTTTCTAGTCTAATAATTACTGTTTCTACCGCAACAGCCACACTATACGAAGTCATACTAATGTATATGTCTCTAAAAGCCCATCATTAAGCAAATATTCTCACTAGGAATACTTGAAAGACCTACCTACTAACTTCACCAAAGTATATTTATTACCTAACTAGCTGATCTCCGCGGTTTCACCTGCGTTAAAAAAGTAAAAAGGAATACTTACCTAAACATAGGTAACATCCCGCGCTCCCGCTAGGGGAACCGCGTGCGCGTGGCGTAAGCCCTAATACTTTTTTAGAAAATTACAGTAGCCTATGTTACACCTTAGACCTTCAGTTATCTGCTAGTGAAAGTCCCGTCAAAATCGGTCTAGCAGTTTAAAAGATTAGCTCAGCTAAATAGACAGACAGACAGATTTTTTTGTTATATGTATGGTGTATACTTTTATAAGCATTGAGTAAAAAAATGTTAATTTGAAATCATAAACAGACACTTCAATTTTAATTATTTGTATAGATCTGATTCTTACATATCCAGACGTCAAAGTATAGTATTCTAAACCGATAAACGTACCACATTTCACGAAAATGTCTAATTAATTACAAGAAACATTTTATATAAAAACCCTTATATTCAACTTACATATAAAACTCCACATAAAGCAGTAACCTGAATTTCAAAGATATTATCAAAAATGTTCTCCTTACTATACCTATTTATTATAAATGTTTGTTCCACGGCCATCATTATGAATAAACACGAAACTAGAAGGGCGCCATCAAATTTCAAAACAATCCAAAGTACAAACGAGCGAAACCGCAAAACATTCGAAAACGAGCGTCCTAATGAAGGCAATTTATTAATATAATTTCCATTTCGTTTCTAAGAAACTCTTCACGAGATTCTCTCTTTAATTCTTATGTAGCCACAATGGGAGTAATGGGAGATACTTGTTATCAAATACTTCATTCTATGTTGGTATGAAAAGACGCTTCATATGAGATAGTAATTACAATACATGAAGTGAAATTTCAGTTGTCAAGATTCATAGTATTTGTCGCTAAATATTTTTTGGATAATATAATTTGATCAAAGAAGCGTAATAGAATAAAAATATGAGTCAGTGATTAACCGCACATCATTTAACCCAATACTTTAAGAGGGGTTATGGTCGTATTCGACCATGTGCAGTATGAAATTAAAACACATTAAGAAATTAAGAAATTGTATTTTTGAGTCACTTCTTAGAATCTATTAGTCCATGCCCTTTCAAATCTCATGCTTAAACTGTTACAAAGGGTCTGGGAGTATAAACCAAAACCAAACCAAATAATAATTAAATTGATCAATTTTAAGTTTATTCAGGATCAATGTTTCTTTGTACATTATTCTCTCCTAGAATGGGTTATGAGGATAGACCGTGTATTTATTTACTTGAAAGAACCCTGTTACAAGACAGGGACGGTGGATTAAGGTCTTAATCATTACGTAGCGCAATTTAAATAGTAGAGAGAGCCCTGACGTTTACAAATGACGGGGCCACGACCCACTCCAAATCACACCTAATGTTCGATCAATCCTCATCACGTGGAAGAAATTAAAATAATTGCGCGCTGCGGGATAGTGGCGGCCTTCGGAGCCCGGGCATTAAAGGGTTAGGTACCGTCCGCGATACAATGCACACTACTTCATTTTTTCCAATTTATTTTCTTATATTTCATTGAAACAAGTTTTTTTTTGGGAATTAAGCATGAGAGATGTACTTTGTATATTTGTTACGTTTACAATAATAATAAGTATTTCTTGTGTGTTTATCCAGGTCAACTAAGTATTTGTCTACCAAATTTCTTTCAAATCAATTCGATTTAAAATTGCCTAATGTAGTAAATTGGGTGATCAAAGTGGGATAGGCCAAACATCCATATCCTTGCAATATTTCACCTTTATGACAAAAAATAGAAAAAAAAATGACATGAAAATTGTAACAAACTTTTCTATGAAATACTTTATGTACAAACTTGTTACAAACGTACTTATTTTTTTCCAAAACTTACAAATATCCAAAGCGGAATTGTTTTTGTTAAAAAAAATCTAACGTTATCCAAAAAAATATACATTTAAAATGCGAAGCATCCATGCTGTCTGTACC
>DWPV01004136.1:0-14032 GCA_018251915.1 Urbanus proteus proteus
GGGGACCTTCTGGAGGAGCTCGCCTTTACGGGGATCTACTTTTATTAGCTGGAAGGGAAATTTATCGTTTAGGTGATATCAAAGCGAGTGGGTTCTCAATGTTGACTGATAATCACGGACCCTAAACATCATAGAAATTTATATTGTAAGTTTTATAATGTTACCCATTTTAAAAAAGAATTTAACTTATTATTTCTGCCTGAAAAAAAAACAGTGTTAAGCTTTGCTGTATTCAAATATGAAAGTGCTTTGTAAGAGAGACATTTATCCTAGACGTTCCAACTTGATCCTCAGGGGTAGCAAGGTATCTGAGGTCGACTTTAACCAAGATTATCCGGGTAGATCTTATTTGGGATTGACTATTGAATTATTGCGGACGGCAATGACTAGTTACTATCAAGTACACTACCAGCCATTAAAAATATAAACAAATAAGTACAATTAATTATTATTATAAACTCTAAGCCAAAAGGTGTTATGCAACAAGCACTAACCTGGCTTCCATCGAAGTTGGCGATCCAGAGGTTACCGTCGGTGTCGATGGTCATGCCGTCAACGATACCTTCAAGATTGTGGTCCTTGTACTCAAATACCAGCTTTGGGTTTGCTGCAAACAAAAATATAGTCATAGTAAAAAATTGAATATAGGAAAATTTGATAACACAGTAAGAGTGCTTTTCCACCAGAAATTAGCTACATCTGTGCGTGTGTGTGTGTTTAATTCTTTTTCAACACATTTCCTAAATCAAGCAATCCTATTAATGGATGTAACACATAGACTATATTTTATATCTATGATTAATTTAATCCGCATCCGTTTAGTTTTTCCGTCTGATTTTATTCATCCAAACTTTCTATTAGTTTTTGCGAGCGGTTCAATAGATACTCACAAATATCACCAGTATCAACATCATAGTCGTACCGCCTGACCGCGTACTCGAACGAGTCAGCGTAGTAGAAGGCCTTCTCCCGTACGTCCCAGCAGAGCCCGTTGGAGATGTCGACGCGGTCAGCCACCACCGTGAGTGACCCGTCCGCGGCCATGCGGTACAGCGAGCCCTTCTTCAGGTCGAACTTGCCCGGCTCGTACTCGTTGCCCATTGTGCCTGGAACACAGTTATAAGTTTACTAGTTGGTACCCGCGGTTTCGATCGCGTTTAAAAAGTAAAAAGGTATACATATTTAAACAGAACTGAAAGCCAGCTCTCCAGTGAGGAGCCTGATACTTTTTAAAAATTTAAGTAGCCTATATTATCAAAAAATATAATTTTCCTGTTATTGTGTAATGTATTTACAATATTTACAAGCAATTAACTAACATATAAAAAAGTAGCCTATGTTACACCTTAGACCTTCATCTATCTGTCAGTGAAAGTCCCGTCCCCAAAATCGCTCTAGCTGTTTAGAATATTACCTCAGTCAAACAGACAGACAGACAAAAATTTTTTTAAGAGCATTTTAGTTATAGGTATCGTGTATACTTTTAAATGCATTGAGTAAAAAATGTTATTTTGAAATTACAAACAGACACTTCAATTTTATTTATTTGTATAGATAAATAATTACAGTTGCATAAAGTAAAACTAACATAAAAAGTAACCTCCAAACGTTTTTTTAAAACAAACGAAAATTTCATTATTAGATTAATACTTCATTATTTTCCACTATTTACCACATTCGTTTATTTAAGATATAAAAATATTTTTAAAATGATAAAAATATATTTTTTACAGTATTATTTAGTATTATTCATTTATTATTAGTAATAAATAAATAAAAAATAAAAAAATAAATAAATTAGTAAGTATTTATCCACTGACCGACAAACAGCCTCCCCCTTGGGTCAGCCTTAGCATCGTTGATCCTGTTCCCGGGCGAGTGCGCGTCGAGCGCGGCCAGCGTGCGCGTGACGCGCGCCCCGCCCTCCCCCCCCTCCCAGTACACCTCCACCACCCTCAGCTTCAGCCCCACCACGAAGTGGTGCTTCTTGCCCTCCACCGGGATCACGAAGCCCGGCATGTCGTCTGGGAACAAGTTATTCGGAGTTATATTAACTGGTGCAGAGACGGATTAACCCTGTAAGAATACTCAGGGCCCTTTGCCTTTTTAACCGACTTCAAAAAAGGAGGTTCTTAATTCAGCCGTATTTTTTAAAGATGTCACTCGAATTCTCCGCCATGGACTGATTTGGATAATAATTTTTTTGTTTGAAATTTGCGTTCTTTTTCGTGTTTGGGCCCCATTTGGACGTGGGCCCCTAGGCACTTGCCTACTTTGCCCTATGGGTAATCCGGCTATGAACGGGTGCTTATAATAACTTGATTTTACTGATCATAAGTTTTATTCTCTGTGGGAGGGATTTTAGGCCTTAGTCCACCGCGCTAGCCTAGTGCGAATTGGTAGACTTCACACACCTGATGTGTTTTGTGATGGCTGTGGTAAGGGAGATATCCGAGACGTTCCAGCTCAGTCCTTAGAGGTAGCAACGCATCTGGTCAACCTCAGGTATGACCTTGATCTTATATAGGGTTGATTACAGTAACTATGGGCGTCAGTTGCCGTTTAACATCAGGTGGACTGGCTGTTTGCTACTTCGATCATATAAAAAATTGGGTCTTGTTTATTTACTTTGAGATCATGGCTTACTCACCTAGCTTGGCCCGAGTATGTTGTCCGGTGGCAGGCACATACTTGTGGATGGTGTGGTCGAAGATGCTCACGAAGTAGAGCGCCTGGTCCTCTTGCGACCAGTGGGGACCCTCGCCCAGCCACACCGGATCCGTCACCGCTTTCACTTGGGGCGCCATCTGACGACAACATTCTTATCAAGTTACTTAAAAGGTGGGAAAACCCTATAGTTCCACTCCGGTGGCATTATCGCCACACCTATTTCAACCTTATAATAGCAATGTTCAGCACTATTGTGTACTGGATTGAAGGGTGTGGTAAGGAAGACGTACTTATTGGAGGCAATCCAATTTAGTTCTCAGGAGTAGCAACGCATCGGTCTCCCGGGCCTCGGGTTATGACCTTATCTAGGGTTGATTACAGATGTCGATGGGCGGCAGTTGCCACTTAAGATCAGGTGGACTGCATGCTCGTTTACTACTTCCATCATATTAAAAAAAACTATATATGTCATAAAAAGTACCACACCGTTTTTTGACACACTAAAATTTCAGTTACTTTATTTTAACGTTTTTAAATTTACCAGCACTTGTAACTGTCAACTAAAGACTGACTCTGCAATACTACCAAAGACAATAATTTGATATTGATGACGTTATTTTTAGCTATGATCTAGGTTAACGTTTTCAACAATAAAGAACAATAATCCATCACGTTAATAGCTAACGCAAGAGGAAAATTGTCAGAAACAATTAACATCCTAATTATTATAAATGCGAATGTCCGTTTGTTTGTTTGTAACGCCTTCACGCCTTAACTACTCAACCGATCATTATGAAATTTTGCACACACATTACCAGGGGTACAGAAAAAGACATAGGGTACCTTTCATCCCGAAAAAAGATACTAATTCCGAGGGATAGAAAAATAACTTTTACACCTATGGCCGCATTATATCAGTTAACTGCGTTTATATTGCAATTGTTTATATTGCACCTAAATCATGCAATGCTAACTACTATATTGTTGCTGTAATAAGCCAATATACACATTAGCGCGAGTGAAGCCACTAGATATAAAGTATAAAACTAGTTATTATCTAAAAGGAAAAACAAAATATGAACGATGAACTCGAATTTTATTATTGCCGCCGGTTCGAAGTAGGGTTGCTGTGTTTTTTAGAAAAAAATAGTATTTTAAAAAGCATGGCAATAATATAGTAGGGACATTCACATTGATTCCTTTGTTTTGACTATGGGTATATTACCATACTGATATACGTCAATATGATACATATTTATATAGTTATGACGACCTTTTCTTTCGCCAAACCATTTCTAAACATAGGAAGCTATTGATTATGAATAACGAGGAGTGTCCCCAAAATATATAACTTTTCTTACGTTATTATTCTTCTATATTCTTATTCTTCTTCTTTCACTAATTCACTTGAGTACAATGACAATGTTATGTTTTTTTTTATAATTTAATATAAGTTGGGTTATATTGATGGATAATATTACCGATAACTATGAAAAAAAATGTAATTTGTAAAAATCTTATTTCAAGAAAAAAAGTTGTGCATACCCCTAGAGAGAATTTAATTAGAGTACAATTTTATGTTATAACTGCTATATTTACTTTTATTTACACTGTGGCCTGATAAATGTTTGCTACGTTTTTTATCAAATTTTCGTATAAAAAAACCGCCATTTTAATGTTTTATTATTATAACTAGTTTTTGCCCGCGGCTATGCACGTGTTAAGTTACATATAAACCTTCCTCGTGAATCACTCTATCTATTAAAAACGCATCAAAATCCATTGCGTAGTATTGTATCTAAGCATACATGGTGACAGACAGCGGGAAGCGACATTGTTTTATTCTGGTTTTATACTATGCAGTGATTATGTCTACGGACGCCAAGGCTTGCAAAGTAATCACTAATGGTTACAGCGATTAGCTATAAAGGTTAACAACTTTGGAAAACTAAACGTATATTTCAATACAAAACACATCAACCGATTATTTATTACATAGGTTACACATTGTAATATATTTTAGTGACAGTTATTGTACAGCTGAAAAAAATTTAATTATTGTACACCTAAAAAAGAAAGGTTGTCCGAATATATATTGTACGTCATCTTAGTCTGTATTATAGTGATATAGTTCAATGGTATGCAATAGATTGTATCCTAAGCTACCAATTTTTTACTGTATTTTTAATTGCGTTTGTAAAAAATACTATTTTTCTCAAAAACAAAATTGGCTACCCTACCGGGAATCCAGTTAGCCTTGGATTTGAGTTGTCGGTCAATTTTCGTGAGGCATCATTTCCTTTAATTTTAGTCTTGATTCACGTACCTGATAGCAACTACTCTGTTTAGGAGTTTTAGAAATCAATATTATAATAAAAATAACAACACATTTAACGAGCACCATTTTACTAGTTAAAAATTAACTATTTGAATATCAAGAAATTTTGCTATCAGTGCATTTTACGGCTTAAGACATTTATTTCTCATTCGAATAAAATTAATTTAATAAAAGAAATATGAGTAACAAATATTTTCATATTGTGTAATCATAAATCAGTGCAACTTTCAAGTTGCACTCATTTTTTGTTCAAAAAGTCAATCAGTATGCAAAATAATAATAGATGTAAAGTTGAAACTGCAAAAGTGACTGATTATGTCTGTTCTTGCAAATGAATTAAAATTTCTAACTGAATCCCTCCCTCCCTGAACTATGGGTATACGCAGTGACAGACAGACACAAGTAGTTTTGTCTGTTTGCACGTTCTGAGTTTTTTACTCAACCTCTTCCAAACTGATTTGACTAAACGTAAGAATAAAATTAGAAGTGGCAAAATTAAAAAAAAAAAAGTATAAATATAACATAATATTTAAAAAAAAAAAATATTATCTATCAAAGAGACATAACTGTGACATAAAAGACATGTGACATTAATGATAATTGTAAGAAATTAATAAAACTCATTTTCAAACGTAAAGCTACAATTATGTATTAATGTAAACAAAGTCGGTATTATTGAGTTAAGATATACTCACATTAAAATATTCAATTAAAAAGAACGAGTGAAATCACTATAAAAATCAGTGGAACGCGTCGGAAACTGCCGGCGGAGGCACCACGCGGTTTTATATACGCTGTATCTAATCTACGAATATCTTTACAATCAGACTCGAGATTACCAACTCAAATTGTAGCACTATTGCACTACAGATAGTAAATTATTCTAGAGATCTGCGTTTTATATAATTATAAGCACTTGTAAAAATCTGTGCATGTTATATTTATAAACTATTCATATACACAAAATTGAAGAGTTTGTCTGTTTTAGCTATTAATCTTTATTAATTAAAATTACAATTTTCCACTCAGTATTTTTCTTTTTTGGTGTGCCGATTTGGCATTTTTTGGGTTGCCGGTTTGAATGCATACCGCTAAAAATATAGTTCTTTCTAAACATTGATTTTCAACTTTGTCAAATACTATCAAAGTATTAAATATGTACAACGCCATCTATTGCTCTGTTCTTAAGTTTTTATTAAATTGCAATAGATACGTTCAAAATATTTTTTAATTTGGCCGCATACTCAAATATTTAGGGGCACCTATATTTTAAAATTTCTGATTATGATGTCTAGGTATGTGAGAAATATTTTAAATAATTACTATAACATACATAGATATCTAAGATCATGTAGACATAAGTTATAATCATCATAACCATAACATAAAATTCAGTAAAAAAATAATTAACAAAATAATAGAATGCCAAAAAAAGTATAATAAAAATAGTAGCATGATTGTCATAAAATCTCTCTAAAAGTGGGGTAAACCCGCGTGAAAGTCAAGTGGTAGATAATATTGATTGTATCCGTGATCCAGCAGATAAGCCGAGAGGATTATAATATGTAACAATGCAACATTCAGATGTGGTACCACTTGTCATATACTGAGATTAGCGGTAGGGATGGGACAGAGATGACATTTCGGATCTCGTATTTTCGGATCAATACGGATATACAAATTTGAACTTCATTTATTAAAATTAATTTATAAACAACTTTAGAACATCAATAATCTACCGCGGTTTTGGTATGAAACTAAAGGGGAGTAAGAAAGTAAGAAACTCCATACACTTTCATATTTTCTAGCCTTTAAAGACTTAAAATACACGTTTTACAAGTGGTAGGTAATGATTGATGTAGTAACAAATGATTAATCATGGTAGAGGTCTACTCGTATTTACATCACACTTCATTTATAAAAATACTGACGGGTGACAGATATAAATATGTATATCAAATTATTTTGAATTATTTCATAGTATCGGATACTTTCAGTTACGCATGTTATATTTTAGAAGAATTGTAACAATATAGAAATCACCAACAATGATTTGACCATATAATGTATTTGATCATTTGTGAAGGTTCCTCTTCACAAGTAAGCACACATCTTCATTGGGAAAAAATATCAAAACTGAACTCATTTGACTTAACCTCTATCAGAATTTATCGAAATCAATTATTTCGGTTACGGAGATGAAATTACGTACATCCCTGATTAGAAACATGAACGTGGCAAAGATAAAATCTATTTGCAATATATTGTTTTGTTCTGGAAATCTAGAATCTAGCTTAATCTGAGATTACCTATCTTACTATGTTGGCAATGTAGGTCACAAGTTTTACAATAGATGTAAATACTATTTTGTAGGTAACGATGTGGCGTCAATCAATGTGGGTGCCATGGACACATACCCAAACTTATAGCCGAAATCTTTTTATTACTAAATGTGTTTCTAGCCAAGGATGGAACATGGAGTTCCCTAAGTGAGGGTTGCATAGGGTAGCATTTATATCTGTTATTTATACCTTTTTTTAATATAAATAATGCCCCTAAATTCATACCTCATATAAATAATATCCCTAAATTTTTACCTAATATAAATAATATATCTAAATTAATTTGTCTTTGTTAAAATCAATTTATTCATTTCAGTTACTAAATAACGGAAACTGTAGCTTTCTATGATAAATGCAACTAGCGCGTCTGTGGTTTCAACCGTATTTATCTATTATATGGAATCTATGGGTACCATATTGTCATAGTGATTAAAAGTATCCTACATCACCTATTTCCTATAGTTATTATCTATATTATTATAGTTAGTTATTATAGTTATTATTATCTATATCTGTGCCAAATTTCATACGGATCCATCCATCCCAGCTTATAAAAGTATAAGCAAGATTAATATGAAATTATTATTAATATAGAAACAATAAAACTAAAAACTACATCGTCACGGTCGTCACAGCAGTCTGATAAGAACATATACAATATCAGTATCAGTGACATAACTTACGTATCGTCAACTCCTGATGCTGTCTCCAGATTAGATACCGAGCTCGGCACCCACTTACTGTGAAGGTCTAGGCATTGAAATCACTTCAAAACCTTTGCCGAACACGCATACTTTTATTGTGGTGCTGAAAGGAAAAGGAAATATACCATTAATTTTAATAAAAATAATGTAATTACAGCAAAGCGCCGAATCCTAGTGGAATAAATACATGTACCGTAGTTTAAAAATGTCACATTTTTTATAAGTGGCCATAGCCGCCTATGTACATCTGTAATAAACTCCATATAGTACGAGGGTTCTACCTGCAGCCAATACCATACAGGTTGCCCCTCCTGTGGATTAACATGGTCACCTCATATATAAATCAGCTATCATTTTCCCCTTCTCTGAAACGCATCAATTGACTTACATTTTATTTTGAAACCAATGAATATTCTGATGTGCATGTTATAGCAAAAGGGACTTTCCATGTGTGCATTGAAGTTTACCTTGAATATTTTTAACACTTAAATATAGTCTCCCTTACAACACCCTTCAAACCAGAACACAGCAGCGATGAACACTGCTGTTATAAGGCAGAAATAGTTGAAGCGGTGGTGCCATTGAAGGCGAACTACAAAGGGCCCTACCACCTTTAGCTAAAATAAATACATTAAACTTGATAACTAACACAAAAACGTTAAACTAGTAAAGAGTCACAACAAATTCTTACCTATCATACTTCAAAACATCCATCCCTTGAATATCAGCAACATCGCTAAAAACTTGCGAAACAAATTGACATTTGATTCCTTCACTAACTTTCCACCTCAGCATTGTTATCCGTTGATCTATAGAAGTGGTCACAATGAGATCATCAACTATCACTAACCCTGTTATTTGCGAACAGTGCAATGTATTTGACATCCAGGTATTTGTTACAACTGGCTTAGAATCTTTGATTTCTATTAAATTTAGATGAAGAGTATTATCGTCTCCCCCTGTCGCAAGCAAAATGTCTTGACCTATAGCTTTTACAGCTAAGCTGTTTATTCCAGATTGATGTACTTGAAGTGAGAAAATAGGTTTGAATCTTTCTAAATTGTTTGTATTTGTTATTTCCCAAAATGTAACAACTCCTCTTGTTGTACATGTTATTAATATTACTTTATCATCGTATTCAAAACTATGAGTCTTTAATATACAAGTATCATTATGTTTAAGTTCTTGTTGTGGTATTAGTAGAGCATTTTTGCCGTCGTATTTAAAATTAAACACACGAAGATAAGCATCTGAACATCCAGCTACGATAATAAAATTACAATTATCGCATTTAATAATATCCACGTCCATAATTCTTGTTTCTGGGTCGAAATCGACAGAACAATTCCTCCAAGTTTGATTTCCTTTCCTTTCCTTATCAGTTCCTTTAATCAAATAATCAGATAGCTCTTCTGCTACTATTTGTACTTTAGTATCGTTATTATAAAATTGTAGTAATTTGATGCATATCTGAGCCCTTCCCCCTGCAGATACTAATAATAGTTTATTATTTTCAATCAACATAGTCTTCAACGTTCTCACACTAGACAATTGTTTAAAGGTAACTACATCCTGAAATTCGTCGTCAGAGCTTATACTTGATATTCTCAATGAAGTGTCTTCACCACCAGAGATATAAAATGCAGTCGAATCATCCAGATTACTTATATAGGTCCTTAGGCAATTGATTTCTTTCGAATGTGTACCGTTTATAACATTTTTAGAAACGATCTTGTTTAGTTCAAAAGTTTCAATATTAATGTTAGAGTTTTTTAAGTACACAAATTTTATAAATTCTTCGTAAGTCTCATTAACTTTTTCAATATAACGTATTACGTCCCAGGAGCGATGCCCTCCTCCGCAAGCAACCTCTAGCAATTTGCTATTGTTTCTCATATCATACACGACAAATATGCGTTCTTGAAATCCACTAACATAACGTTTTTCCTTATCAACAAACCTTTCAACCCATTGAAATTCTAAATTTCGACTGGACATTAAGTTAACATTACAGTCATCATCGACTGTAAAATATTTAATAGTTCCACATCTGCCCGTTGTCACAATCTTATCAGAGTCGAAATTGATTGATGTTGGGCCATATCTTCCATGTACTTTTTTGAACGATTTCAGTGGATTTTTCTGGCCTGTGACATAAACGTGTAGAGAACCACACCTGTCTCCAACGACCAACATATCTTTACTTAAATTCATTGCCGCAGCTGTTAACCACCGTTCTTTACAAGGAGGCAATATAAAATTTGCATAGAATTCTACAGAGTTGTCTCTAGAAGCCAAAACTGTGATTGTTCCATTTTCTGAACAGACAACTAAATGTCTGTTCCCCGTCCATTGCATGAATAAAATCTTTCCGATGTCTAATTTTGTATCTATAATATTTTGAATACTTGGTGCACCTTTACAAGTTTCAACAAATACATCTAATTTCCCAAACATATCCACTACAGCAACAATCTGCTTACATGAAGATACACTGAGCAACTTGCACGTAGAATCATGTTTTAATTTCAATGTCGTGCTTGATTTAGCAGAAACATCATAGTAAACCAGGTCATCTTGTTCATTCAAAATGATGATATTCCTTCTAGCAGTGAATACAACTTTCTTTGCATTTGATACTTCACTATTTACCACCTCGTTTTGACCATATTCTGTGACCATTGATACTGGATGTAAGATTATGCTGGAATCACCACCTCCAGTCACCAAGTGTTTGTCGTCAGCGTCTAAAGACCAGATACATGCATTCTGGTGAGTTGTAACTTTCCTCAACAGACTGCCATTGTAACCCCAGAAGCAAATGCAGGAGTCTTCTCCAATAGAAATAACAAAATCATCTTGTATACAGTTCCTCATAACTCGAGCTAAATGCCCATACAATTCGTGTACGCAAGTAATGTTTACACTTTCCCAGTAAGCAGTGGAGTTGGGAAGGAAAGATGTGTTATTGTTTAGTTGCCATATTCTCACAGCTCGGTCATCTGATGTTGTTACTATAACACCCTTTTCAGGACAGCAAGATACTGAAAAGATCACACCCTGAAATAAAGAAATCAAATCAAATCAAATTTCATTTATTTAAAGTTGATTCATATTGAACACTTTTTGAATGGCAAAAACTCTACCACTGCCTCGGAAGGTTTATTCGTTATGTAGAAACACCATAACATAACTAGTATTATTGGTATCGAATATATGGAATGCTCATTGCTTAGGTATAGCTCTGCTTCTATTTGGGGTTAATTACAGAAGTGCCTGACACGCGTGTTGGTGGCCACAGTTTTAATGTTACATGGAAAGACGTTGTTCTCCATTTCCTGATTTTCTTACTTTAGTTGCCTCCTATGATTTCCATAGGAAGAAAGAGAGAGTAATATACCATTTAATTAAAGCCCTTTGTGGTTTGACTCCGGTGACATCACCTCCACACCTATTTCTACCTTATAACAGAAGTGTAGTGCTGCTGTGTCCAGTTTGAAGGGTGTCGGTGTAAGCGAGATATGCTTATCCAAGGCGTGCCAACTTAGTCCTCAGGGATAGCAACGCATCTGTGGCCAACTTCAGGTAGGAATGTGATCTTATCAGGGGTTGATTACAGATATCCACAGGCGGCAGTGGCCATGTACCATCAGGTGAACTGCATGCTCGTTTGATACTTTGATCATACAAAAAAAATAGTTTACCTTATGCCCCTTCAAGGTATGTAGCACTCCATCCCTGCCGCACCTGTGTATCAGCACTTGAGAGAACACAGTTCCACTGAACACCAGAATATCATCTTGGATGGGTAGCAGGAGACCACTGTATAGGATAGAGTTCTCCTTGCTGATGTGCTCAGATAACATGGATTGTTGTAGTGTGTCCCATTTCTGTAAACAAACATTATAAAATTATGTTAGGAAAATTTCTTTGAAAACTATTTCTAAGATCTTAGAACCACTTTTACTAAGATTTTTTTTTATATGGTCGAAGAAGCAAATTAGTACGCAGTCCACCTGATGGTAAGTAGCCACTGCCGCCCATGGATATCTGTAATCAAGCCCAGATATGATTACAGTCCCACTTCTGGTCGACCACATGCGTTGCTACCCCTGAGTACTAAGTTAGAATGCCTCAAATAAGTATGACTTCCATACCACACCCTTCAAATCAGAATACAGCAGCGTTGAACACTGCTGTTATAAGGCAGAAATAGGTGTTGTAGTGGTGCCACCGGAGTTGATCGCTACAAAGAGTTATCCTGCCTTAAACCAATAATGATTTACCTTGTTTTTTATGAATATCTAAGTAAGTTAATATTTGTTTGTTTGTGACACCTTAACACCTTAACTACACAACAAATTATTATGAAAGTTTTGTATGTATGTTTGTGATTTCAAAATAACATTTTTTTACTTAATGCATATGAAATTATACAGGATAAAAAATTTTTGTCTGTCTGTCTGTTTGGCTGAACTAATCTTTTAAACAGCGGAACCGATTTTGCGGGACTTTCACTGAAAGATAGCTGAAGGTCTATTGCGTAACATATGCCACTTTAATTTTTGATAAATCCATCAGCGCATCGTAGATCGGGATGACATTTATGTTTAAATATGTATTATTTTTTTACTTTTTAAACGCTGATGAAACCACGGGTTTCAGCTAGTTTTATATAAAAACAAAAATATCATTACCTGTACAGCATTGTGTGCTGTTAGCAAAGCCACACAACCATCCCCCACCCATACGCCGGAGTGTAACCAATCACTGCACACTATTGCTTCGAAAGCCTTCACAAAAATCTTCTCACTATCATTCCAAGTTATAATAGTAAATTGCTTTCCACCAATGACCAATATTTCATTTTTGTCCGATGGAACAAAATGATATATCTTTTGACCACATAATACATGGATTTTCTGTACCAACTTCATACATTTTCGGTCAAAAATATTTATCCAACTGCCAATACCTGGAAATTAAAAAAAGATAACAAGATTTATTTTTTAATTAATTTACTCTGCATGACGTTCTAGATATATGTATTGAAATTAAAGTTGATTTAAAGTTATCTAAATATATGTGCAAAGATTCCATAGGTATAACCTCTCTCCTTACCGGCCAGTATATATTCCTCGTAGAGTTTAACAGCAGTAACATCTGTGCGGCATATTACTGACATTTTAATTATGTTTGGTAAATATTCTATAACAATTTTATAACTTTAACTAAGATGAAACAAGTACGAAAAAAATTATGATCGCACATGAAAGAAACAAGTTTCTGGCTTTTAAATTATGACATTGACATTTATGACAATGACATTTGTCAAAGTTAAATATACATTTTTTAATACGTTTTTACTAACCTGAATTCTCTGCTTTCCGCCTTACGGATAGATTTACATTATAGAATAGTCCGACACGAGTTATTTACAATATTATAAGCAACGAGATTATCACATTTTGATACAATTAAGTCAGATAGATGATATCACTATAACGTAAACCACGGAGCGGAGCGGTTAAACCACGGAGTAAAACTCTGGGCACAATCTAATGGAGGCTGACCTAGAAATACACCTTTTGCAAACCAGTTTCGTTTTTAATCCGCCTTGATTCATATTTAAAGGCTAGTAAACTGCTTCTCTTTCTTTCATTAAAAATCCCAACCGATCCCTTAACAATCGAACGTGTCTAAATGTCTCAATAATGTTCTTTTCCCCAAATGATTCTTTAAACTATCAATAATAGAGTTTCTTATCAATATTTTTATTTTAGTTTTCAACAATACGCTTCTTAGGATTCAGTCATAACGTGTTATTATTAAGGCGATAGAACTGAAGGTAGTAGATCTGTAGTTCGACTCCGGTGGCACCACCGCCACACATATTTCTACCTTATAACCGCAGTGTTAAGCACTGCTCTGTTCTGATCTGAAGGGTGTGATTAGGGAGATATAATATAACTACTTAT
>DWPV01004137.1:0-14030 GCA_018251915.1 Urbanus proteus proteus
CGCACAGTAGACATAGTTGAGCTAATACAAGCTAACGCGGTTCGGGGGCGGCAGAGGAGCTCGTTACGGCGTGAATGTTACGTAAATTACTTCAGAACATTGCCGAATATATTATTATGTAATTCAATCCCAAATGTCCGGCATTTTCCCCCCGCACAGTAGACATAGTTGAGCTAATACAAGCTAACGCGGTTCGGGGGCGGCAGAGGAGCTCGTTACGGCGTGAATGCCGCGCGCAGATTGCAGTTTACTCGCCTGATGGAATATATTAACGCTGCGATGTGATGTGACCCGCGTGTGACTCGGTACAACAATGAGAGGATTTAAGATAAACGTATCATTTTGAATGTATAGAAAAGTAATTGAATCTGTGACTCGAAGGTCAATGCTTATGATATGTCGGCGTTAATTTGTGACTTGAATAAATGAGATAAATATATTTTTTGGCCGTTGAGAATTTTATTGGTACTCGTATTTGTTACTGGTGCAGATGACCTTTGTCTCCTCCCCTTTTTGATTTGACTCTAGAAGCATCACCGACTAACACTTATAAGATTGCCTCCTCTAAACGCTAGCGTTTGTCATATTTTAAAAGTACGCCATCAGACTATTAACACGGATTGTAATGGTAATTTACAAATGAATAATAAAATGATTTATAAAAATACATAATATAACTACAAATATTTATTAAAAAAAGGTGAGTTTTGGGACTTTTTTAAGTCGCTTAAATATTACAACGATCGATCGTCATTATAACTTACATCGGCATCATCATCTGTATTTAACCAATTTAATTCTGAAAATATGGTATTTTCAAATCCGTTATCTCTCGTACCGTGCCACGCGAAGCGCACTCTACGAATCTCGCTAATTAAAACTGTGTTTGCTAAATCCAACGCGCATTGTGTCAGCCTGAAAGCTCCGTCTTGCCATAGAGTAGACGACGAGTTTAGTAATGTATGTCAAATAGCTGTTTAAAGTTGTTTGGTTATATTACTCTTGTACCTACCTACTCTGTGTGCCTTTATTGAGGTTTAATTTATCTTGCCTCTTTCAATGAAGTAACTTTGTTTGACTTTTTCGTATGGAAGTGAAGTTGAAAATGAGTGTAAAGACTATTTAATAGCCTACCTAAATTACGCTTACGCTTTCTACACTAATAACCTCACAGTAGGATTTTTTCCTATTTCGTATGTGCCATGGACGCTTACGACGAATACACAAGTACCCAGGCCAAGAACAGAAATCTAAATTCATCATTCAGATATCTGTCTAACCGGAAAACGAACCGGGGACTCAAAGCGTGACAGATCGGTATACTAACGGGTCCACCACGCGGATCGTCGGATTTGTTTTTAGAATAGCCATTCATCCAACTATCATACCTTAGAGATCCAATGTTGGATGTATGCCTTAATAGAGGTTTTTTGCCAGTAGTCACCGTGTCAGCCATGCGTGTTAGTGACCACAGAAGGAGTTGAATAGAAAGACACTGCTTTCCATCTCAGGAGATCCGAGATTAGGGGATTTATCCAAGGATTTCATCCCGTAGTCGCCTCCTGCGATAAATCAAATTAGAACGTTAATTTAGGAGGCCATTTTTAATAGCATATAACAAAAAAAAGGTCACTATTCTAGCATGGTCTATGGCACAGCGCGACTCGAGTCGTAATCAAGGCAATCTTCCATCGAGGGGGCGCACAAAAAGAAATAATTAACCCATCCTCTTCTCACTCGGCATACTACAGTTCTGAATTGTAACGGTATGAGGTGAGTGAGTGATTCAGTATTAAATGCGAATTGTATGTCCGTCTGTTTTTGGATTTAATTGGTGTGGGCATTTAAAATAGGTCTACCATAGAAACCAAGGAATTTTCAAAGGTCGTAAAACAAGAGAGCAGAAATCGTTGTGACGTGAAGTACAATTTTGTATAATTATTATACAGCTACAATTTTATTTTTTATAATAACGGAATCAATTGTGTATGTGAGTGCAAAATCAGGTACATGTAATCGGTATTTGTCGGTTTCAGTTGCCACTTCCATCTCTTTGACTGCATACTCGTTTGTTTTTTATCATATACATAAAAAAAACTGTATGTGCAACATTATTAATTGAAACACCGTCGCTAGATGGCGATACTCAAATAGAAAAAAAATTAACACAAAAAAAAAAAAAATTTACACAAATTTGAACGAACTTTTTAAACACAAAAGCAATATTTATCCTCATCATGAGCATTCGAATAATTTCTCAAAATATCATTAATTATTTAGAATTATTTCTTAAAAACTTTCAAATCAGTGGCTACCGTCAAAAAAGTTAAAATTATGAGTGTCAAAACAGGAGTTCCAATTTTAATTTCCTTTAAGGGATGATGTCGGAATTGTCAATGCGGCCGCCCCTGTAAATACAATAACTAATCACAATAAAAGGGTTGCGGCCGCCTCTCTATTAAAAACTCAGTAAGAATTCCATCAGAGGGTTTGATTAAGCTCGACGCATACTGAGATTTTTCTTTATTTTTTAAAATTCATTATACGGGTTTCTTAAAATTTGCTGTAGTGAGTCACACGACTGCAGTGTTTCTATTACGTGAATTTCGCAATTCTAGAGTAGGTACTATTATCAATTCAGTTTATGATAGACTCGATAGAATAAACACGGCTCTTGTCAGCGTCAGCGTAGGGATAGCCGCGTGTATTTAATTTTCATAATGCAGCTCACTACATACAGTGGTTAATTTGAAGGCGTACTAAAGAATACATTACCTACGTTTTCTAAAATCCGCTCCCGTCCTATGATATCTATAGGAAATGATCAAGTGTTGATAAAATAACTTTTAAAATTTGACAATTACATACGTATCTACAGATTTTTTAGAAATACATACAGGTGTGCAATAAAATTGGTAAAATTTGAATATACTCGTATTATGGAATTTCCATTTGTTTATTTTAATTATTATTTATGTTCAAGTGTTTTACTTAAAGAACTACCTTCTTTCTTTTTTCTTATCTTCAATCGACATTTATCAATTATGTTAAATTAATTCATCCCAATAAAATAAAATAAAATAATAATCGACCTCAATATGCGTTGCGCTTTACATCCGTTTTTCTTACAAGTTTTTCCTCCCGCTAATGGTCTGGGGCGGTCGGAGCCCGTCAATTCTTTGCGTTTCAACTCTAAGAAAATTTTCTCCTTAAATAATTAACGTAGTCTGTTCTATCAAGTTATTTTTTGTTATTAAACATTTTTATATTGAATTTAGATAAAAATGAGGTAAGTAAATTTGGTAATTTTATTTTTTACATAATTTACATCGCACATTTTAATTAAAGTTACTGCTAATATGCCTGTGAAATCGGACAGTTAGTCCGTTTGTGGGTGATTTCAAATTTGACAACCAGTTTCAAAAGGCACTTGAAGGATCAGTTGAAGCCAATTGTAACCATAAGATTAGAATGATCAAATTTGAACAGATAAGAATACTAGATATTAAAGAGTTCTGTCATTCGAGCGATTTCCACGCTCTTTTCCTTTAAGACATCAGATTATTCATTTTGAGTGTTTTTTAATTGTATTTGTAGAGGATCGCCGTAAATAAAACGATATATCGAATTAATTTTTATTTATTCGATTTTTTTAACAGAAAGAACTACCCTTAACATTTTTGTCATTTATAAAAATATGAAATGTTTATGAGGGTACTGACATATGTAGTTTCCAATTTATTATTAGAACATTTTAATTTTATTACTATATGACTATTTTCCTAGTATTTTCAATTACAACTTACAATAAACCGTAATAAAATGAATGATGCGCGTGTCCGCTTACTATGTAAATAATCCCAATTATGCGCCTTGTCAATCTCCAATCATAAAAGGCTTGCAATATAAAAATAATAACAACATCAACCTCAAACAACAAAATTTCTAAAATTGTATCCCCATTCATAATAAATTACTTATCATTTTATATTCGTATCTAAGTTATCATTATATAGACATAAATAACCCGAACGGTATAGCAATTAACATGTTATATGTGTAGTTGTGTACCGGTCGCGTGGGGCGGCGGGCTAACAGTGGCTAAATTTATCACTTGGGCGGTCCACTGGCCAGTGTAATGGCCGCTCTAAGTGCTCTAATGCTAATACTCGCTAATACGTTCCTTTAAATGCTTAGTATTTATCTCTTCTAAATTACTGTGCATGTTTTTCGTAATGTCTTCGGGTAAAATATAAAAGTAGAATGGAATTATGTTTCGTGATTAATTTACTGTCGTGTCTTATTATGTTGTCGAAGCGGCATGTGATTAGGTATGGTTTCGAAGGTGGTAGAACCCCATGTCGTTCGACTCCGGCGGCACCACCGCCACACCTATTTCTGCCTTATAACGGCAGTGTTAAACACTGCTGTGTTCTGGCTTGAAGGGGGTGGTCAGGGAGATAGACTTACCCCAGGCGTTCCAATGTTGGTCCTCAAGGGAAGTAACGTATTTGTGGCCAATCTCAGGTAAGACTCTGTTCTTATCTAAGGTTGAATTTAAATGTCCATGGGCGGCAGTGGCCACTTACTATCAGGTGGCCTGCATGCTCGTTTGCTACTTACGTTATAAAAAAAATGTAATTCTCGAAGTTCATCTGAGGGTAAGTGGAAACTGCCGACGTGGTATTTGTTGTTATAGCTGCCAAAACTAAACTATTTTTGTGAAAATTTCAAGTCTCAAGTTATTACGGTTTAAGAGATAGAGCCCTGTGACAGATGGACAGACAGTGAAGGCTTAGTAATACGGTTCCATTTTTACCCTTTGGGTATGGAACCCTAGAAATAGTAGACAGACAATAAAATTAAAATTGTGTTTTGTGAATTAATACGAATAGTTAAAATTAATTTCATTTATTTTGGATGTAGAGTAGGACACAAATTTTCATATGCACAAAAGGCATTGTTCCAAAAAGGTTACAAGCGTGCATTAATTTTGAAAAGTGTCCAAACAAGAGCATAATCTTATTCATTGAGAGTCGAAACCGCATAAAAACGACGTCGGCGCGCCGTTTCGTTCCTTTACCTCGTAACGATAAGCATTAAGCCCCCGACGCTCGTAATAGAGGCAATAACACTCAGACGCGGAAGGAGTTGCCCCTATAATGCCCCGGGTAAACGAATATGCGAGGAAATTGCCGAAGGAGCGCGCACAGATGTGATTGCGAGCGGCCGGATACGGGCAATCATCAATCTACGCCCCCGCCGCCCGCCAGTAAATCACGCTCACAATGCTCCCAGGAAGTTCTTAAGAAGAAAAACTATAGGTCATATCCTTCCTGGGAGGCGGCCAATCGGAAGCCGGTACACTAACCCCCCGCGCCCCTCGAAGGGTTATTCGGTTAGGGCGAGATTTTTCCACGTCTGCCCTGAGGCGTCGAGTCGTCCGTCATCCGAGGATTAGCAAGCCCTCGGATGGGTTCGAATAGGTCGTGATGCGCCGCTTTCGATCTGCATTATTCATTATTTGTCTGACACCGATCAGCCGGATCGATTACCCGTGTATCGATTTTGATTCGATAACTCGAGTGAATGAATATATAATTGATTTGTTTCTGTAACAAATGTTAGTGTGGTAATATCTCGTTTATAATTAAAAAAGAATGGGTAAATTTTTAACTCCTCAATATGATCGCTTTTAGTTCTAGTTTTCGAATTAATTTTTTTTTTTTATATTATAGCGTGGCGAATATATCAGTCAGTTAATTGCGTCAGCAATTAAAATAAATATATTAAAACACTAATGTCAATCACATATTTTATGAGACTCCAAAATGATTCAAATGAATTGAATTAGTACTACAATTTTGACATTCTAGTATGTAGACACATAAATTTTATGATAGCTCACAATCAAATATAAAGCACAAAGGAATCATTCCCGTCATATATTTACTCATTCCCGGCTCCGCGTGGCGAATTAGACCGCCGTGAGCGCCACTCGCTTGTTAGCTAGTTTTTGCAGCGCCCCTTTGTACTCTATTGCATCAATTTGCACCTATGAAATATTTAGACGATTTTACTTTGGATTCGTTAGGTCCCCTGCAGGCTTATTCCCTGCGAGGTAGGGACAAAGTGCAGCATAATTTTTTTCTTATGTTGTCTACAATATAAGAAAAAAATACTTATAAGTAGTAAAGGACAATGTAATCCATCTGATGCTAAGTGACGGTTTGGGTAATATCAAGTAGGATTACAATCTTATCTGAAGTCAGTCAGAGAAACGTTGCTACCATGAGTCTAAGTTGGTGCGGATAAGTATGTCTTTAGAATAAGGTATGTCTTCCGTCAAGGAGATCGCCTGAGTCGAACTACGAAGAATTTTACCATCTTCGCCATGTATAGGAGAAAACAGATACAACTTCTTATTTAACACTACTAGATTTTATTATGAACTTTAAGAAACTATGCATAATCAGATTGGCTATTTTAAAGACATCTGTTCTGAATTGGAGTCATTACCGTCACTTGTCTGCTACGAGCAGAAATATTGCTACGAGTATCAAGCGCTACGCTTTTTTCCTCTTTGTGAATAATTGTATCATTATGATATTCATGGTTTTTGTATGGCAGAGATAAACTTAAAAAAATATTTACATTTAGTAATGTTAGAGTTAAATCATCCGTTTCTTGAGGTCGATTTTTGAAGACTGTTATCTCAGATAAATAAAATAGGTAGATTACTCACCGCCTTGTATTTGAGGGAAGCCAAAAAACTACGCTACTTTCATGTATTTATACGCACACACTTACACAAAACTAGCGTAGTTTCTTTACGCTCACAATATCACTTTTATAACCCGACCATTTTAAAAATGGCTTCATTTTTTGTGAGGAATGATAGATCTACCTACTTTATTTATCTGGGACATGAATATTAAACTAATTGCTAGAAATCGCTTATCGTCTGTGATAAGCCAAGTGCTTTAAACTTATGTTTGTATACGCTTATTACTCGTGTGCGATAAAGTGGAAAAATGTGACGTCCTTCGTTATAAACACCTCATTCGTTGTCCGTGGTGTGCTTTTACTTAATGTTTACAAGAGTAGTTTGTGTAATGGCAATTATTATACAAGGGTAGCATGTTGGAGTTGATGAAGCTATAGTTTTATTATATAAACATTATTATACATTATATATGTACTAAAGAGGCGATTATGTTGCATCTCGCAATGTTTTTGAAGAAATGACATTTCGTGAAAATATTAAGTAAATAGTCATACAATTTCCCGAAGATCGGGCTCAGTGGCGTGCATAGGGAGAGGCCTATGTCCAGCAGTGGACTAATGCGGGCTGAAGAGAGAGAAAAGAGTCATACAATTTATCTTTATGATTGAAGTAGTAAGCGAGCATACAATATACATAATTATAGCTAGATGAACCGCATACTCGTTATATGTTAAACATAAAAATAAATATAAATTCTATGCATGATATGAGATGATGATCAGATGCTGTAAATTAACAATATTACTTAATATTATTTAAATCAAATTAAGTTCATAAAAAGCCTGTTCCAATTACGGTTAATCTAACATAACTCTATTTAGAGGCATTATAAAAAAGAACAAAAATCATGAATGAACCCCTGTAGACCACGGTACTGAACAAATCAGACCGACTTTATCGTTGAATTTGTTTACGACCGCGATATTTTTCATTCCATTTCTATTTATTTATGAAGAAAATTTTGTTGAAATTCCAACATGAAGCAATGGTGAGAGAATTATAAATAAATTTTACATTTAATATAATACAGGATTGCCCGTTTGTGGAGTAAGAATTTAATTTACTTGATTTATGTTTCAGTTTACATAAGTTAAGAATATATTACAGAGTACAAAGTGCGTTTTTTATTTTATATACCACTAGCTGATCCCTGCGGTTTCACCCGCGTTTTAAAATTAACAAGGAATAACTACCTACATATTCAAACATAACTGAAATCCCGCTCTCCCGCCAGGGGGGCCACATGTGCGTGGAGCGCGCTAATGTTTTTTTCAATATTAAAATAGTACCCAACAAAGACCTTTAGCTATCTTCCAGTGCAAGTCCCGTCAAAATCGGTCCAATTGTTTAGAAGATTACCTCAGCCAAACAGAGAGACAGACAAAAATCAGCTATATAGAAACACGGGTTAATCAATTTGTAATATCCACATTACTTTAAAAATAATTAGAGGTTCGCTTGGATTAAGCCCTGAACCCTTAGAGAACGTAGTCGCGAGAATTAAGAGGGAGCAGCTTAATAAACGTAATTTAGATTTATTATCTGGATTTCGATATTTAAGTCTACATCCATATTATCCTATATCTATTCCGGATATAAAAAAACAAATATACTAACTGTAATTTTATTGTTACAGAAGCCGATTATACACTGGACGACTCGTTTTGGAATGAAGAAAGTCCCGTCGGTGAGTGTCCATACATTCAAATCATCATCTCACCTTCTTACTTCTCACTTACTCACTGGGCTATGTTGGTTCCTTTAAGATATATGTTACATAGATGGCAGTACTGCGGTGATACCGTCGCAGTCGAAAAAATATTATCTATGATTTTATAGGGATAGGGAACTATTAGGATCGTCATCAACCTATTAATGTCCCACTACTGGGCACGGATCTCGTTTTACATATAGTGAGAAAGATTTAGGCCTTAGTCCACCGCGTTGGGCAAGTGCGAAATGATAGACTACATACCTACACCTTTTGAGAACTTTTTAGGAACTCCTAGGTGTGCAGGTTTCCTCACGATGTTTTCCTTCACCGTTAAAGGAAGTGATAATTACTGTTTAATACACACATAAATCAGAGGCCTCGATTTGCCGATTCGGCCTGGGATTTGAACCTCGGACCCCCCGATTCAGAAGCCAAGTTTCAACCATTAGGCTATCACTGCTAATACGTCATAATATTTTGCTATTAACGCAAATACTCAATCTACCCAACATGATTTTTAAACTTATTACAAAAAAAATACTTTTATTACTTAAAAATTACTATTAAACAAATTACTCAATCTGTCCAACATGTTTTTTTATCATTGTAAAAAAAACATTCCTCAAGTCTAGAGACCAGACCCACTATTTAAGTTTAAAACTACACACGACGAAAAAGCTAAAACAAAAACTTTCAGGATTAAATTAAAAGTTAGTCTTAAATATGCAATTTTCAAAGTATCTCTTTTTTACACATTTTAGTTTTAAAACAGAAACCTAACTTATTTGAGCGAAATATTCTCAAATAAGTATTTCTGAGATATATTTCTAAAGTATTTCGAGTGTAAGTGTTAACTTTTTTGTTATTTGACCGTTCTTTTTCTCAATTCGAAGTTTGCTTGTAACCCAGAACAGAAATCTAAACTGATCATTCAGATATCTGTCTGGCCGGGAATCAAACCCGGGACCCACTGTGCGTCAGACCGGTATGGTAACCGCTCCGCCACGGGAGTCGTCGTGCACTATAGCTACACTATAAGATTCTTGTATTTATTATTGTTGTATGTGTTTTAATCGATAAAAAAATCTATAAAAAATCGATAAAAAAATTGATAAAAAATCGATTAAAAATCGATAGAAAGTTTTTTTTATTAAATTAAAGAGATCGTTAAAAAATCCGAGAAAACATTATATCCGACTATGAACACCGAGAATTGTTTGGTAAACATCCGTGTCGCTATCCCCGAGGACAGTAGACTCAAAGTTTCCGTTGCGTTACGAGTGACAACGTAACGTGAAAAAGCGGTTAAAATAAAAAAACGTTACGAGTCCCGGTTATGGCGCGGCTCGCTCAACTCAGGATATCCTGGAAACGCTCGTTTTATATCACGCCGTGTGCTTAAGAGTTATGGCTTTGCGGCAAATAAATTTTATTTTTAAAAATCCCCGGGAAAATAACCGAGCACAGCGCGGACATTTTTGTTTCGTGTAAAATATAATGGAACTCGTACGGGGAGTTGAAAGTTTCTATTAAATTTATAAAAGGTTAACATTAATAACCTCAAAAAGTAGCAATATTTGTTTACAATATCTATGTTAATGTTAAATATAAAGCTAATAATATACTTAAATAAAAATACTGATAAAATATACAACAGTGAGTAAAATTATTTTCCTATAATATCGCGAGCTGATTAAAAAAATACAGGTCGCTTTCATTACCCGTAAAATATTACAATATTATTTTTCTGTACTATAAATACGGTCTGGAAAAATAACATTATAACGTTTAAATATACGTATAATGTATAACGATAAAATATATCGTGTAAAATATAACTTTAAAGCAGCGAGAAAAATAAAATCATATTATGTTATTTTACGTATATCTTATGGTTCTCCAGGACCGCATTCACCGTCACAGCGGTAAAGCACACCGGTATAAGGGTTCCTATACACTAGCGTTTCACCCGCGTAAGCGTTATCTATGATTATGTTATCATTGATTGGATTAGGATATAGGTAGTACTACTATTGACTTTGCTTATTTGAAAAAAATATTACAAACGTTACAAATAACGTTACAAATATTACCATGAAACAAGGAGATAATAGGAAGAGGCACGTGGACGAATCGAAGCGACTATCAGTATGATCAGTTCAGCAAACTTAACGTCAGTGCTTGCTAGTCATTGAGACCCGTAAATTTTGTTTTGTGGGTAGTAAAATGTTTGTTAAACTTCGTAAACGTGCCTCGTTCATTGTTGACATCAGACGGCCGATAAAAATACAGGTTTCTTAATGGTAAAAATACCATGGAGCCTAATTTTTATGTGATTGTTTGGCTACACCGGTTCCCATACTAATCGGCTCGTATACCACTTCCTGTTGTCTCCTTCTTTCATGAATATTACAAACGTTAATCAAAAAGGCTATGGAACTCATCGCTGAATTTTTTATAACTTTGTTTTTGTGAATATTTTTCTAAGTAATTATAGTATAAAACAATTTACCGAATGGTCATTTATATGTGTACAATGGGTGAGCATAATTATACAAGACGCTGCGCTACCACTGCGGGCATTTATTCGGCGTCTGCGCTGCGAAAACGTCCTTCGAACGTCTACGCTGGAAAAACGCTAGTGTGTAGGAGTTCTAAGGCTACCGGCATATCCGCAAGATCGCTCCATCGTAACCATTGGCTTCGCTGTAACTTTATATCGCGGTATAATTTTTCCTCTATGCATTTTGCGACCTGTATTTTTATATTTTTATGGGACTACAGTCGCTACACGTATCCGCACACAAGATTAATAATCTTGTATCCGTATAAAAATATATCAAGTTAGTTAACTTAGTCGAATTTTCAAAAACTTTTTCAAATGCGTTTCAGTCAGTCATCGCATGTTATGATTTATAGTAAAAATGGTATATATGTATTTAGTATGTTGTTAACACTAAAGACAAATAAACCACTTTATCCCATTACCAATTGGGATACAAATAAATAAGAATGACGAAAATACAGCCTTTATACCATTAAAATGTTTCAAAAATAGTAAACATATATTTGTTGTAATTCCTATAATATATACAAACCTTATAAATACAGGCAAGGTTTCACAGTTCCTACATATTTTGCCAAGGGTATTAAAGCTTCATATGTATAGGTAAGCACATAAATACATTTATAAAAGTCGGTACACACGACGATATGACAGTAAGATCTAATTAATTCCACATAATGTCCCTTAACAAGCTCGTCTGAATGAACTGAATGAACGACCCGCACAAGAGGACCCACAAGGGCACATTGAGACGTCATTACCGACGTCGGTCCCTTCCGAAACGAGAAAACCACGTTATTTTCACAGTTTCAAAGCATTCGACATAGGACATAGCTGCGTATCTATACTTTATAAGTCTATACAATTAATAAAATTGAAGTGTCTGTTTGTGATTTAAAAATAACAACTTTTTACTCTTTGCATATGAATTACATTTTTGTTATAGGTATACACGATACCTATAACAAAAATGCAATTTGTTTTTGTCTGTCTGGCCGTTTATTTGTCAGTCATTCTGTTTGATTGTGACAGATTTGGACGGGACTTTTACTAGTGGATAGCTGAAGGTCTAAGGCATAACTTAGGCTACTTAATTTCACAGGAGTCGTCGCGCATGTCACATACTTTTAAATATATATGTATTTGTAATTCTTTACCGCGAGTAATACCACGGGGATCAGCTAGTCTTACTTCCTACTAATATTATAAAGCTGAAAGTTTGTGAGGATGGATAGATGGATGGATGGATGGATGTATGTTTGTTACTCTATAACTTAAGAACGGCTGAATGGATCTAGATGAAATTTCGTGCAGACATAGACATTGGTCTGGAATAACATATAAGCTACTTTTTATCCCGAGAAAATGTGCGGTTCCCGTGAGATACATTTATTTTGTTTTATCGCCGTGTCAATCTCGCGACATGTTTATTGATTTACTTTTCAAACGCTGGTGAAACCGCGGGGATCATCTAGTCTTTCATAAAGCAACAAACTGCCTAGAGCCGGCTAAAACCGGAATCGTAACCGCCGTGGACCGGTTCGAACTAGTTTACGAATCTAAAGCGAAGCCGCTTTGATGTGGCAACTTCGTGGAGTTTGTTAGAAATATTTGCATATGTTTATGTTGGTATGTTGGCGTTTTGTTAACTTTGTACATGAATACGTTTATGATCGTATAAATTATTTAATGCCGTTATGTATTTGAGTTATTGAATGGATGCTTTTAAATTTAATTACATTTTCAATTGTGACTTTCTGTTTATATATGTAACATTTAATTCGAAAGGTTTGAGATGTAGGTTTTTTAAGTAGTCATAAATTTACAAAGTACCTAATATCAACACTCAATTTGGTCACCAACAGACAGGCTAATTGCGATATTTATTAGCTAAAACCTTAATTTGTCAAACCTCACGTGCGGTGGAGTACTCCAAGCCTCTCTCAGTTGTCGGAGAAGACTCGTGTCCAGCAGTGGGGCATAATAAAGGGTTGCGTCGAGTGGACCTCAAAAAATTGTTACAGTATAATTGTCAATTTAAAATTTATCTGTAGCACATATTCACAATCATTTTATATTAAAACCAGCATTTGCCCGCGGCTTCGCATGCTTCTCTACTATAATATAATGGATGTTATTATACACATAAATCTATCTCTTGAATCACTCTATCTATTAAAAAAACTGTATCAAAACCGTTGCATAATTTTAAAGATCTAAGCATACATATGTACAGACAGCGGAAAGCGACTTTGTTTTATACTATGTAATGATAAAATGTGTCAGGAATCGGGCCGTTAATATTTATATTAAAGTGTCGCTACCAAGGATTACTCGTGTAATATTCGAGAGCAATATAAAACATCGAAACAAAGAGAAAGTGAAAAAGGATCTGCTAAAATAATGGTGATATTCAGTAATATTCAGTATGAGGAATTCCATAATCCGAAAGCGTGGCCGCCGGCGTCTGTAGTATTGACTCAACTTTTTCATACGATATGCCTGTTACTACGTCGTATGGTAATATCATATATTAAGAAGACATTTTTTAATATCTCCCGTTTAATAAATCATTCCCTAGATTTTGGAACACACGTTACATTCATTTGACTTAATAACTTTGTCTGACTGAAGACTGTAGAACTCTTTGTTTTATAAATGTAGGCTATGATAATAAATAGATTTTGCCCGTGGCTTCGCATGCACTAAATTACACATACGAGTAAAGCTTCCTCTTGAATCACTCTATCCATTAAAAAAACTGCATTAAAATCCGTTGCATAATTTTAAAGATCTTAGCATACACATGGACAGACAGCGGAGGACGAATTTGTTTTATACTATGTAGTGATAAAATCGGGCCGTTAATAATTATATTAAAATATTGCTACCAAGGATTACTCGTGTAATATTCGAGAGCAATATAAAACATCGAAACAAAGAGAAAGTGAAAAAGGATCTGC
>DWPV01004138.1:0-14030 GCA_018251915.1 Urbanus proteus proteus
AAATAGGAATATACTTATCCGAGGCGTTCCAGCTCAGACCTCAGGGGTAGCAACGCATCTGTGGTCAACCTCGGGTATGACCTTGATCTTATCTGGGGTCGATTACAGATGTCCATCGGCGGCAGTTGCCACTTACCATCAGGTGGACTGCATGCTCGTTTGCTACGTCATCATATAAAAAAAATGAAATATTATTATGATAATGATAGTAGTATTCTGAGTATATTGCTGAGCAGTGATAACCTAATGGTTGAAACTTGGTGTCTCAATCGGGTGGTCAAAGGTTCAAATCCCTGGTATGCACCTCTTACTTAAGGATCAAAAGCATTTCCTTATTTTAAATCGTATTTTTTAATGGACAAGAAAATATTATACTCAATTTTATATTCTAGTAAAAGATATAAGCGTACTAAAAGACAACCTAACGTAACCTTACCTTAGTCATAGACCAGTTCATCTTCTGAGGGTGGAATCCATCAGCAAATGAACAATCCCTTGTCTCCTCCTCAACGTCCAACTTCATAAACGTCTCACTCATGAGCGGACTATTCTCTTTATTGGACATCTTGAATTTAGTTCTATCTTCGAAGATTCTAGAGATCTTGGAACTCCGCTTCAACCCTCTACTCGTTAACGGGGATTTGTCCGCAGCAACTAAAGGTGACTTCAGACGATCGATTTGGTTATGCAGCGGTGAATTTAGTTTCACCGGTGACTGAGTTAACGGTGACTTTATCCTCTCAATCTGACTGTGTAGAGGTGACTTTATATACACCGGTGACAATCGTTCATGTAACGGTGATGTTTGATTATACTGCTTATTGGTCCGATCAATTGGAAAGAATGAGTTGTGTAGCTCTCCCAACACCCGTCTCTTTGACGGTGTGTGTATCGGTGAGCTGAGAGGTGATTTGAAGTCTAGGGAATGCGGGTTCATCTTGTACTTGTAGTTGGTCGTTGCAGCTTCTTCCTGCTTCCGTTTCTTTGAGTTGTTGCCGGAGTTGATCCTGAAGCTCTCCGTTATCAACCTGGAAAGAAGAGAAAAAATATTTATTAACTTATACACACACATACAAAAAAACTAATATTCTGATGCTTATTACACTCATAGCCCTACAGTAAAACTGCCCTGTGTCGTGGGTGCCATGGACACACAAACAAATAAGCAAACGTAACTCAAACGTAGAACAGAATTCTATAATCATCATTCAGAAATCTATATGGCCGGGGTACGAACCTGGGACCCACTTGTCACAGCAGTATTGTCCTGTTCCATCATGTTGGTCATTAAAATTGTAAAATAGAAAGTATAACTAACATTTAGTCAAATGTGTTTATACATAGGGAAATTCTTCTAGCAGAGTTAATATTGGCATGTTTGATTTTATTTGTATGTAATTATGTCTATTTCTACACTCATAGCTCCAGAGTAGGACTTCATTAAAGCTTAGAACACATGGTTTAGCTCCAATCAACCATAACTATAGAACCATATCATACTTATGAAGATCTGTTATTTCCTTATAAGAGTCACTCAACGATAGTTAGGTTAATATTTTGATGAATTTATTTTAATAGAGAATATTAAATAAAATACGAGATGTTTAATATAAATAAACTTTATTCCAAATATGTATTAAAGGTATATTACACACTTAAGATTATTTTAAAGCTTGCAAATAGTCTGCTTATGAGGTAGTAAATCGACTAAAGATACTGCGAAAACAAAATGGCAAATTATAAATAAAATAACAAGGTTAATTAATTACTATTGTTATTTATGGAACTTATGGACAAAAATATAAAATATAGAACAGAATACTCTTAATAAATATCACTATATAGTATAAAACAAAGTAGCATTCCGCTGTCTGTCTGTGTATATGCTTAGATCTTTAAAACTACGCAACGGATTTTGAGGTGATTTTTTTAATAGATAGGATTTCAAGAGGAAGGTTTATATGTACAACATCCATTACATAGTAGAGAAGCGTGCGAAGTCACAGGCAAAATTTAGTATAGAATAGAATACTCGTAATAAATATAACATAATAATAATTGAAAAATAATTTATTATATCATAGTATAATATACATATCACTATAACTATTTGAATTCTCTTTATTGAACATTACACATAATTATAAACATATGAGTAGCGTACAATGTACGTATTTAAAATGTGTGCAAAATCTGAATATAATTAATAAATACATGATAACATATTAACTTAATTAATATATTGAGTTTCTAAACTCAATAAATCACAATATAAATATTATAGTCACATTAAAGTAAATTTACAGTAAATTGTAAGAAACTCGCCTTTCTTATCACTAAAATACAAACTTACAACTTTAAGAACGAATAACACATTACATTTAATAAAATCTAAAAGTAATTTCCTAGATTTAATAGGTATAAAATGCATCACGACACCTCAGCATTACCGTATTAATATCTATAAAAGTTTCTCAATATTTAATAGTAACAATTATATAGTTAACTACACATATTGTCGAAATATTCACGAATATATCGTAAGCACTTCACTAACCTACAATTCCCACGCAACGGAACGACCATTCTCGCGGCGTGCAACTTCACTACTAGCGGAGCCGAGCGGAGCCCTCAGACAGACAACCAAGAACACAATGGCCAAGAAAAGGGGCCATGACAATGGCTATAGGGCCCCATCGAATCAATATCGGCTATCACAGTCGTAAATATCCCCGAAACGGGTTCCACGTACCTTTAATCACGTTCCCAGGGCGAGACCCATCGTTCAAGACAACAACAACGAACTTAACAATTTTTTTCAACAACTAACGAAAAATGGTCGACTTTTACCAACTAAAGGTTATGAGAAATAAAAACTGTAACCGAGTAACCCAACGCCTTCAAGTCACACGCGAAATCAAGTTTCAATACCGCAAAATAACATTTTTAAAACAGGTAGATGTGATTGTTAATCATATGGCGAATTGACATTTGCGTTCGCGCGCTTTTGTTTGCGACGACGTCAAGTTAGGATGCGTTCGGAAATACGTATTGCGAAATGCGTGTTCGATGCTTCGTTTTAATAGTTCAGAAATAATTTAGAAAATTAATATATTTGGTTAATTTACGTTAATTTTGTGTTAGTAATAAACGAATATAGTAATATATAATCGTAATATTCTTAATAACTCTAATTCTTAATTGCTAAGACTATATTGTATTTAATAATTATTTTTAATGATTACATTCTAATGATATTAAACATCAAATCATCATCATCGAAGTATATTTTAATTAATTATAATATAATTTACTTCCTTAATAGAGGTATATTAGGGCCCGAATATTTTCATATTAAATCATAGTAAATCGTTATGTTTACAAAAGTAAATAATTAATGCAAATCCCCTTATGTAATTACCAAGATTACAATTTCTAATTCAGGCGTAAATCGGTTAGGATAATCAATATTCACTCTAACTATAAGAATACTCCATTGAAGGGGTGAAATAGATTTCATGAATAATAAATAAATATCCGAATTTCCGTTATCATTTTAACGGAATATCTTTTATTCTTTTTTTTATACAAATATTAGGCAATTTGGTTTGTACTGACTTAAGTTTAAGCGGCTAATGGCGAGATGTGCTTACTTCCGAGACGTTTTAGCTTAATGGCCAGATGATATTGTCTGTCTTGTATTTACATAAATTCATAATCATTATGTGTTTATTGGAATAAAAGCACCTAATTTTAAGTAAATGGATCCATATTTGCATCAATCTTACGTAAGGTCACAGTTGCTTTAGCCTCGCCTGAAGACTAAGAAGAACGTTAAATATAAGGCTAATAACTAACATAATTACCTGTTATTTATATATGTAGAGCAAAACAGGAGTTTGATAGCAATTAATAAGAGCGCAAATAATACAGGAAAATATTATAATATTAGTAGGTATATTGTTTAGTTTCTATATTATAGTCTAGTACAATTCATACTTATTTCCTTTTTCATAAGTATTCACAAAAAATATTTGTTGATTTATAATACATAAATATAAATAAACTTTCTTACATTGTTTTATCCCATTTACATTTTCACAATCTATACTAATTTCCGAACGTATAGCTTTATTGTAACGATTCTAATATTGCTAGCGTTCATGTCTTAATTTCCCATAATTATTTTTTAATACCAAAATTAATACTTTTATAAATTGATTGTAATATTTGTAATTATTATATTATTAACAGCTCCTTATTATCCGTAAGTACGTGATTTATCGATTATTTTGTTGATTTCTTATCCGTTACAGTTAAAATCGAGTTATATAAAAATCCAGTTTTATTTTTAATGAATTTTCAACCAGTTTGTCAGTATCTATCAACGGTCTTGGCCCGTTCCATTCACGACTACCCTTACAGCCAAACAATGCTTGCATTTGTTGCACCCGACGTCTTGGGGTTTTTTGCCGGGTTAACGGTAATGACCGACAGACAGGGGGATTTTATATATAGATTTATGTATCAGTGATTTGAACCTCTTTAATATTACATAAGAAAAATATTACTTTAACTAAAATATTACTTAAGATAAAAAAACGAAAATTATTGATTAGTCTCAATAGAGTTTTTTCATTATTACAGTTAAACATATTTATAATCACCAGTTTAACTATACAAACAAATTGGTTTTCTTTCTTATATTTAGTTATAATACAAAAAAAACCCTTAATTTACGAAAATATAGAATATAATTTTACCTAATCATGTCTTGTTTTATACGTTTGAACTAAAACTGCCAATTTCAACTTATAATAGCCGGAATACATTCTCAAGACAATGTCGCTATGGATCAAGCCCTTTTGCCCTAAAAAAAACAAAAAAAACCCGTCCCTGCACTACTCACGAACAATAGTGATGCACCACTTGATTCCACAACCGAAATATAACAAAAGAAGATAACGAACAGTGATTTGAATATCTTGCAAGGAAACCATCGGAATTAAATATTTTCAACCTTCGACCAACGGATTAAGATATAGTCGCCATTATTTTTGTATGACAGTTAGTAAGAATGTTAGATGCATTTAAATTAAGTTGACAATTAGGTAGCAAATTTTTTTATGCAGTGTGCGAACTTGGCATAATAATGTATTGTCTATATGCATATGTTGTATACTCTGTTTGTGTGCGAATTTTGAACTAGATGCTCTATTTACGATGTGAAAACACATTAAAGTTTACTTAATTGGATTTTATCTATACAACTTAATAAAATTGAAGTGTCTGTTTGTGAAAATGCAATTAAAAAAAATTTTGTCTGTCTGTTTGTCTGAGGTAATCTTCTAAACGGCTGGACTTATTTCGACGGGACTTTCACTGGAAGATAGCTGAAGGTCGTAACTTATGCTCCTTAAATTTTTGAAAATTCCACTAGCGAGAGCGTCGCAGGAGAGCGGGATGACATTTATGTTTAAATATGTATTCTTTTTTACTTTTTAAACGCGGGTGAAACCGCGGGAATCAGCTAGTTTAAAATAAGTTATGATAACATTACAGTCTTTCAAAAGATGAAAAGATCTATAATCCTGAACATACCTGCACTAAGACAACAGACAACACATGTTGCTATTTTAAACAATGTCGTTTAAGCAACCTGCAAATACGACAAATAAATGGCATTTCAGACGGACAAAAAATGGCTGAAATCCGTTAAAATCCAGACCACATCTGGTAAACCATAGTAAACTAAACAGGGTTGGCACTCTTGCCAGCGATGCTGTTATATTAAGTACTTGTACTTTAATTCTGGTTTAAATATAGTATGGTGATAATGCTGTGAAAGGCCCACTGTTGGGCACGTCCCACAACGACTGTGGAAAACTGATTAATGTTGCTTGGTAGGTATTGGTATTGGTAGTAAGAACGTAGTTATCTCGATTTATTGTTGGAATAAAGGTTACTTTTTCATATTGTGTAAGTTGAATATAGAAAATATCAGTGATGTATGCGTTACTGATGTATGTATTTTTATAGGCAAAATATCATATAATATTTTTGTGTTTTTTTATACTATAATTTTTGGAGTGTAGTCTATTTTTATAGAATTTCCTTAAAAACATGGTGAATCTGTAACGTTGGCAACCCTTTAAACCATACACCACAAGGTTATAGGAAGGATATCGGAGTAACATAGCATCCGTTATATTTTTTTCAACGTACAGGAAACTGAACCGATAATATTGTTTATTCCAATATTACAATTATTAGTATTCGCTGTATTTATAATAATGCTGTTATTGTTGCTAATTATTTTACCACGTTCATTACCTCAATTAAAACGATTCTAATTAATTGAGGTTAAATATAGAATGTTTACTTGTGTTTATTACCTTACGATAGTATTAAGTCGGGTGTTTAGGTACTAATAGGCTGTGAAAAAGTCAATTTTCAAAGATCCCGATAACAGAGTCACCTATTGGTCTAAAAATCATATTTTAAAGGGGAAAATATACCCACGTTTTCAAATCCTTTAAATAATTCATACTGGTTAAGCTATTTAAACATGTTATTAGGATAAAAAAAATGCCGATTAAAAAATATTTTTCTGAAAATATTTTTTCGTCCTTACTTTTTGACATTTTTCCTTATCAAGATTTTTAAAACTTCTTTCCTAACTCACGAATGTTTATTTTTTAATAAACGTTAATGATTGCTAAGACCGATTTCATTACCAAAAAAAAAAAACTGTCAATCTGTCCGCGTGGAAGTCAGTCGAAAACCGTTAAGTCAACGCACTGTAACGCACGGGGGAACTGTTTGCGTTATTGTTAACGCAAATTAACGCAGCCAACGGTTTTCTTATGCAACCGTCGATGCAGTCTTGTTCTTGATTTCGATTGTTCTATATCTAAGTATTCTCTATGGTGTAATGACGAAAACTTATATTCTCTATGGTGTAATGACGAACGCTTATACTTACTGATAACTTCACTAATTTCTAAGAAAACTTCTGATATTCCTAAATGGATTGATTGTAATATTTATTAAGTACGTATTAAAAAAAATGTCATAACAGCAACTTCAATTAATATAATAAAATTATTTTTTTGAAATAAATAGTATAAATCGTTTTTTTTTTAATTTTACACACATATTCAGTCTATGGTGAAATGAAGATATCCATTAAGTCCAAACACATATATTATAATGCTACATTAAAAAAAAAAACGTAAAAAATCTCCCAATACACTCGTAGTACTACGTCTTACTCAACTTTTACTCCATTTAACCGCGTAATTACCGCTCATTACACGCCATTAACGGGATGAAAGGGCTAATAAACGGAACAAGTCCATTTGTTACAATTAACACGAGTGTCCGAGTTTTATATTGAGATTAATAATCAGCTGCACTATGTATGAGTAACATATTTCAAAATACTTCAAATGTAGTCATTTCTAGCCTATTTCAGTTATGGATTAGGTTATATGAGAGTGATTTAGTTGAATAGAAGTTACTAGTTATTTTTTATTTTTATATCAAGTTCTTACTCAAGTACTAAGATTTTCATTTTTTTTTCTTTTGAAGTTTTCTTACCTTACGCAAAAAATTGTTGGAAAAAGATTATTTTTAACTTTTTATCGTAATTATAAAATGCAATTAAGGGTTATGGAATTATTTATTAATCAGATTGCTTTTTTTATTAATACATATTTTTGCTACTGCCATGAGGAAGATATTTATTATTTACAATTGTTGCTTCTCTCGTTTAATATTTCAGTTCAGACAAAATTTTGAAATTAAACATATTCAAATCACATGCCGTTTATAATAAAAACCAAATTAGTCTGCATTTGATATCAAAAGTACATTATAAAAAAAATTTCAACAACTGTCACTTCCATAGCACGTGCTTGTTCATATCACATTTATTGTAAAGCTTCACATTATAGATCTTATTCCTTTATAATAATGTACAAACACAATACTATGGCACGTGCGTTGGGGGAGTACACTACAATTGGCTGTTTTTTCAATCGGTGAACATGTTTTGATAAACCGTATACAGATTGATAATAAAAAATATTTATCGTCGTTTGGTAACGGTTTTGGCTCGTGCCATACTTTTATTGACATAAAATTGATGTTTGAAAGAGAAAAGTGCAAAGTACGTAGTAAAAAGAGTCAGTTGGATATATACTAGATATAAAGATCTACATTAGATATACCTACATGTATATTTTCGCCATGCATTAAACTAAAATTATTTTTTAAATAAGATTTTACAACGAGAGACGAAGAAGTACACAACTTACAATCAAATTCAATTCATTTACTTCCATTAGGATCTATCAGTTCATAGACCAAAAATTTAACAGTAAATTATTATAAACACCATAGAAATTATTAAAAAAATATATTAATATTCATAATATATAAGATCCCAAAACTTAATAATATCAAAGGATACGATGGCCGGCATTTAATACTGTTATCCTAACTAGCCACTATTATCCCCGCCTTGTATACAAAATTTAAAAAAAAATCTCCGTTAAACCAACCGCTACTGCAACTGAAATTAATCATTTCTCCGGAAATCAATTTACAAAAAATCTCCCTTCTCAAGAGCAAGACGTTACACTGGCAACACTCAAGGTGTGAGCCAATCTCAGCTGCCGAGATGGCGGCTCGCGTACAGCTGTTCAATTTCACTTGTTACTTACTTTATTGTGTGGAATTGTTATAAGAAATGCGCAGATGGCGTAGCACGCGCCAAGATTACCTCTGACCTGAAGACGTCGGTAATTTAACAATGCATTCTATGTATTGTTGTGATAACGGAAACTACCGAACAGATAATAAATGGGGGTGGTGTGATTTACAAAAAAAATACTACAGATTAAATATTGAAGATGCGCGGGAAGTTTTTTTTGCTTTTCATTTATAGGCAACGATCTACCTTAAATTGAGTCCATTTATGTAGGTACTGTATACTAAATATAGGTCGTTCAAATATACGTATTTTAATTAATTTTCAAACCGAGGCCTATTAACCTATCCTATCCTATAAAATTACACTAAGTTGCCGTGGCAAGTGTAGGCAAGTGTATATAGATAACATAAATCTATTGAGTATATTAATATTAAAGAGTCCTAAATCCCCCGTGTTCCCCATAAATTTGATAGTTAGATCCTAGGTATCATTTTAATAATAGTTATTTAATGCACGTCAAAATGAAACAGGAAATAAAAATATTAATTATTAATTAATGCAGCTTGTCGCTGTGCACTAATCGAGGATTGCAGATTAAGTCGACAGCCACATAATAGACTAATAATATGTTTTATTCCATAAAGTACACTATAAAGTTTATTATATTTTAGATAAAATTTATTTAGAGGGTCGCTATATCGATAACCAGTAGCGCCTCTAGCGGTAAAATTTGGCAACACCTCCCCAATTCGCGGTGCGTTGACCTTCAATAGCAGGCAGATGCACAGATAAGATTAGGTATAGATAAATAAAATAATTTATTGTAATGTACTTTGTCCTTGGATTTCGTAAGTTGTACTTTTCGTGTAGCAACACATTAATATACCAAATTTACGTAAATTGCGAGCAGGACCGCCTGCAGAAACTAGTTAAAATACATCCTAAATTTTTATAAGTACGTATTACATCATAACAACGTGTTACTAAACAAATTTTATATCAATTCATAAACATACTTTTTTAATTATTCATATTTACAAAACAATCACTATCGAAGAGAAAAGACCACCCAAATGCATTTTTAATATATACCTACAGTACACTTGTCTTTATTAATCTGTATATAAAAACTTTATTGTCTGTGGCACTTAAAAAGTTTATTGAAGAATAAAAAAATCCGGAAACGGAAGCACGTGCGGTTCGAGATCGGAGACATCCCATTCACTTTCATTCATTCATTGTTATGAATGAACGTCATTGCAATGTTTTAATTTACAAACATGGCCTTGGATGCTCTCTTTTTGCCTAACATTACTTTACCGCCTAAACTTTTTCTTTTATTTTTACAAATTGATATGTACTCAGATGCAATATACGAAGTCCGGAGTGGAGCGTCTACCAGTCACGCAGTGGGTCCTGGGTTCGATTCCCGATAATCTAAATTCACCATTTAGATATCTGTCTGATATCTAAATGGTGAATTTAGATTATTGTTCTGGGTCTGGGTGTTCATGTATTCATATCTGTCCATGACACGGAAGAAAATCCTACTATGAGGGTAGAAAGCGTTTTTTTTTTAATTCAGATTAAAAAGCAATTAATGTCACTATTTCCAATCTACTATCCAACAGTGTATTAAATTAAAGCCATAAAACGGAATCAACCCCCAACCCTAGGGGAATACAATACGCCACTATGGATATCGATCCGTAACGGCTACGCTACGCATAGGGCCGTTAGAAAATCGATATGACGCCGAATCGATTTTCCAACGAATTTCCTTGCGCTCTTTCCAAATTAGGAACCGTTAAAAAGTCTATATGTCGCCGAATCGATTTTCCAACGAATTTCCTTGCGCTCTTTCCAAATTAGGAACCGTTAAAAAGTCGATATGTCGCCGAATCGATTTTCCAACGAATTTTCTTTGACCAGATAAAATTGTTTGTATGAGACTAGTTTTATTTAAGAAAGGTATTAGAATCTGTTTTTTTGCTGCAATATTCTATTTTGTAAGCACGATTTTTTGTTATTGAAGGTTCATGGTATTTACCATTATTCTATCTAGCTAATAATTTAAACTTAGTTCTTGTTAATATGAAATGTAACGGATAATTTCCAGTGTTTGATCTATAACATTTTCGTATGTCGAAATCATAATGTAAATTATCCAATCCTTTAATTTACTTCATGGGGACACGAGTGTTCCAATTTTAAACTCGCCATTTCCTGAGCTACGCAACATCCTTAAGGAACTTGCTGTACTTCTAGAGATAGTGAAGCGACGGTACGGTAGTTGATACATTGGTACGTCATCGGAACTTTATACCTTACATAATAGAACCGTTATGAAAAACGAAATGTTTTTCATACATAAACTAAACAGTTTTTCAAATATTCAAAAGAAAATTAACATCTATTCTACACAACTGTTAAAAGCATACATAAAAAAAACATTTCGCTATGACAATTCGAATAAGGTTAAAACTGAATGCTTAAATTTGATTTAATTGTTAGTCATTGTTATTACATACTAGTTTTTGCCCGTGGCTTCGCTCGCGTTAGTGTAGGTAGGTTGTAGGTATAACAGTTACTTTTCTATCCCCCGGGAGTAGCACGTTTTTTCGGGACAAAAGGTACTCTATGTCCTTTTCTGGACCCCTTAGTATGCGTGTGCAAAATTTCATAACGATCGGTTGAGCCGTTAAAGCGTGAAGGCGTTACAAACAAACAAATAAACGGACTTTCGCAATTATAATATTTAGGATTAAGGCTTTTTTCAGAGTGTTATTGAGGCGAGTAACTTACGCATCTCTTGTAGCGTACACCATAATAGTGACGCAACTTCGTAAGTCTATACGAAGGGTCTGTGTTACTGGACCTTAAATCCTGTGGTCACAGACCACAGTATGATGCAGGAAACTTAAGTGGCGACATCCTTGGAGGAAATGGGGCTAATGTGAGCTTAGTGGCTCAATTTTTCCTTTCGCTGGTTTCGACTCAAACCGAAGGCGTACCTAATACTTTTTAAGTAGATAAAATGCGTATTAAAAAATTAGCCTCTGAATTAAATAAATTATTATTTAGTTACCTTGATATATATTAGTAATTGAATGGAAAACTTCGTAAAATACATTGCTACATTGAAACTTGATGTACCTAATGAGGAAATAGCATGGGTTATATGGTGGAAAGGGCAGAAATCTCTTCATTGCTGCAGGAGACCCGTGCCCACCAGCGGGACAATTCATAATGGATTAATATGCATTTACACAGCTTCAAACATTTCAAACATTCAAACAAAAAGAACTCTTTTACACGATGTTTTTATCGATAAACAAAACATTTAACACGCTTTATTTAATTTCTAATATGCACACGACTTCATAACAAAAAAAATAATAATTTTGAAACAAAAATTTCAACAAAATCTCATTGAAATATAAAAACTACAACATAAAAAACTGCGGGTATCCTCAAGATAAGCTACTTGCAAGTATAAAACAAAGAAAATTGTAAATAAAGGGTAACCGAAGCTTGCATCCTGTGTGGTCACTGGCATAACATTGACACCGGATACGTTGGCCGTATCCGAAATAGCACGTCACTAGAGCGAATATTATGAGGTCATAGATTACTATAAGATCTTGGTTGTTTTTTTTATAGAATTTATATTCTGTAAGTGGCAGTTATCTGCTGTGTCGTAATCTAAATAACGGAAAAAAGACAATACAACTGAAAAAAAAAACTTTTATTTTTAGTTAAGTAAATCTAATTTAAAATTTCCAACTTTATTTCACTATTTTACAATGACTTTTAACAGACAACGAATTTATATTCTGTAAGTAGCAGTTATCTGCTAGTGTGTCGTAATCTAAATAACTGAAAAAATAGACAATATAACTGAAAAATACTTTTATTTTTAGTTAAGTAATTCTAATTTAAAATTTCCAACCTTATTTCACTATTTTACAATGACTTAACAGAAAACAATTTTTATGAAAATAACATTGCAGTAAAGGTCTAAAAAGTAAATACAAAATAGTATTAAAAACAAATAAGAAAAACACGTCTTCACTGGCAACATACAATTTTTTTACATTTCTAACGAATAAAAAACAAAATGAATTTAAATTTAAACGCAGTTCTGTTCGATTTTCGTTCGAATTCACATTCGTTTAGTTCGTAAACTTACAACGAACACGTGCACTTGTTTTTCAACTCAAGGACGAAGATTAGACATACTTTTTGTACACTGTGCTTAAAAGCCGCGAAAAAACTTAATGGCCGGCGTTTTGTGAAGTTCACTTTCGCGGTAATTTCGTGATTTATCCGTGAAGAGGACTTTTGTAACGACTTTAATTTTAAACTAGCCTTTGCTCGCGTCTTTGTCTTTATCTTGCTGAATCGCGTGGTTTTACCCGCATTGAAGTAAAAAGACACATATTTAAACCTAAGATAAATAAAATAGGTAGATTACTCACCGCCTTGTATTTGAGTAAAGCCAAAAAACTACGCTACTTTCATGTACTTATACGCACAAACACAAAACTAGCGTAGTTTCTTGTCAGTTTAGTTTATTTACGCTCAAATAATCACTTTTATAACCCGACCATTAAAAAGTGGTTTCATTTGTTTGTTAGGAATGATAGATCTACCTACTTTATTTATCTGAGGTGATACTAAGTGAATTTATAGTTCTTTAGTAACCTTAGTTCTAAGGCATCTAATCGTAACATCAGGTGAGTAACGTCCTTCAATTCCTAAAATATCGAATTAATAACGGAAAAGTCAGAAGCTATGCTGTAAAATAATATTTCACTACACATTTCTGTTGAGTGAGCGCGCTTGCCATATGGTTCAACGCGGGGGAGCTTGCTCGGTGGCCATTTTGACTAATATAGTAAAGTACCTACACCCCCTGCTTCGTTCGTATTTACGTTTTAGAGTGACAGTTTTATTTTTTTCGTCCGTCCATATTTAAATACTAGTATTTACCCGCAGGTTTGCTCACGAACATTGACAAAAAGAGGCCGTAGGTATAATGTACATTGTAGGTATAAAAGTTATTTTTCTATCACTCGGGAGTAGTATCACTTTTCGGGATGAAAGGTACTCTATGTCCTTTCCTAAACCCCTGGTAATGTGTGTGCAATTTCATAACAATCGGTTTAGGCGTTGACGCGTGAAGGCATTACAAACAGGATAAACGTCTAAGGTTTTCTTTTTTTTATAACGTTAGTAGCAAACGAGCTTGCAGTCCACCTGATGGTAAGTGGCCACTGCCGCCCATGGACATTTGTAATCAACCCCA
>DWPV01004139.1:0-14029 GCA_018251915.1 Urbanus proteus proteus
CCGCCTCGCTGGGAATCGAACCCAGGACCCTCGGATTAGCGCTCCGGCGTGTTAACCATTGCGTCATCCGGGTCGTCAATAAATGAATATAATAGTTACCTGACGGGCCTGTCGAGCGGGCCGAGCATGGAGAGCGGCTGGTCGGGCGCGCCGGGCGGGCCGGGCGGCAGGTACATGACGTGCCCGCCCCACGACAGGTACGAGCTGCCCGCGCGCCACGCGCCGCTCTGCTCCTGCGCACACCACTCAGTTGGATCATCGTTACACTTACTCTCGCATGCACACATATGCCAATGGTTGCGATCTAACTTCCGCTGGAGGGTACAGGTGACCAGGCATTATAAGCCACAAAAGAGAGAATTTCAAAAGAGAGAGTATCACAAGGAACCATTGTTTATCGATTTTACATAAATTTCTCTAAGGTGTATGTAATCTCCAGATAAGTTAATTCATCTTTAATCTTAGGTACGTGTGAACAGGAAGTTAACTTAGAATAAAAATTGTACATAGTAATCAAGCTCACCTTTTCTGACGTGGGTGACTCTTCCTTAATATCTTCCTCTAGTGAACCTTTCGCCTTTGCTGGCTGTGAGAACAACAACGGATTGCTCAGCGAGTTCGGAGCCGACTTCGTCAAGAACCAATTCTGTTCCGGCTCGTGCAACATCGGTTCATGCTCCAGGTCGAACCTCCTCGAACCTAATGCGGCCCCCAGCGCCCCTGAAACCGACTTCCTCAACTTCTGGAGGCTGTTGAAACCCTGCTGCAGCTGCTTGCCCTGGAAGCAGTCGTAAAAACACGACATGCCTTTAAACTACGCAGAGTTGGCACTGTCCGATTCGGTAACCGCTGACGAGGAATAAAGATTAAAATTGACGCTGCAACAGTTGAACTGTTAGAGAAAGTTAGATAAGTCGATACAATGAAATTGAAGGAAGATACGGTGTTTACAATTATAGCAGTCTGCTTAAATGGACTGTGATTATATATACAAACTTTAAAAAATTGTATTTTCTTTAGAATAATAAACATGAATCACTCACAAAGTCAATGTTGTCGGTCATAGCTCTTTATTTCAATAACCTATTTTTGATTTACTTCTTCATAAACTCTCGATTTATAAGTAAATAAGAAAACAAAAAAATATTGATTCAGTGATTACAAAATCGATTTTAAGATAAAACTATTTTTATCTATAGTACTCAGAAACTTTGTTACGCACAGTAAGTACAATTTAACACAGAACAGCAGTACAACTAGTAATTACACCACAGAGATTCTCTTTATATCGCGTGCTAATACCTAGTCGGTTGGAAAATTAAGTCATCAGCTTAAAATTGGCGAGTTTTAAAACATGAAAGATATAGGAAAACACTGACATATATTAAAAGAAAGTAATATAGCAAAAAGAACATAGGAAGTAAAAATTGTTAGTAGATATAGTGAAGACAAAATAATAAACTACTACATAGATACTAAATGAATTTCTTGAAATAAATTATATTTTATGATCACGATATACTTTTAAATACCGAAAAAAATGTTAGTAAAGAAGTTAAAGATGCTATTAAATTTGAAAATAATAATGAAAGATAAAACCAGTGATAGTGAAACTACAGTGATAAAGGATACAATTACAGTGATAGTGAGTACGGAAGCGTGCTATTTTATTCCTTACTCCTCCTCAGTAACACACGGGAGGTTAGGTGACACTATATTAGTTTTGTTAGTCACAACACTACGCGCTACGATGATTTTACTAATAATTCCACTACTACAAAATCTACTGCAGTACTATTTTGATCTGAGATGACTTTCGGATAATCAAAAAATAAGCAAAGCTGTTTCATATACTTATGATTTTTAACTATTAAATGAATATGAGTGATTTTTATTTTTTGATTTTTTTAAGTATTTGTTTTTTTTTTGCACATAAACAGTAGAGCTGCTTCAGCATCTGCCTTAAGGACTATTATATGTATCAAACGCCTTTATCGATTCCATGAATTTCACAATATCTGTTATATTGATCTTACGTTATGTCAAACGTGCTATGAGGATGAGGATAACTTATATGAACATTCAAAAACAAATAATTTTCAATGGTTGAAGCTAGCATCAACTTTTCTCAATCACATAAAATCATTTTTTGCAAAATTAACAGCGCTCTAAAATTAGCAGCACTACTCATAAAAACCCCTCGATTACCAGCAAGAAAAGCGCAAAGCCGCAAGTCATCTCAGAGCGACCTAACGTCCCGCGCGGTGGGGGTGGGGCGCTCACTTTGTCGTCGCGCGGCAGCGACAGGCTGAAGGGCTGCGCGCCGGGGCTGTACGTGGCCACGGCGGCGCGCGGCGCGGCGGCCGGGCCCGCGCCCTCCGAGCTGCTGTCGCCCAGGTCCTGCTGCGGGGTCCACGCCGCCGCCGCTGGGATCTGTCCACACGCTCGACTCTCATTATGTAACACACACACACACGCACTCAAACGTACACACACATACGGATTTCATAACCCAGGAGAAATCTCAGCATCGTCAGGATGCTGCTTTCTCGCCTAATACCACAGAGATTTTCAAAACCGTTCAGTTTAAGTTAGGGAGTAACTACGGCACCTAACCAACATAAAGCGGCTTAATTTTAGAAATCAATTTTATTATCGTCCTTTCAATTTAATCTAGTTTCGTTATTAAGTTTTCATTTATTGTGTATTTTTTGGTATGACGAAACTTAAACATTGAGGCATTTAGTATACTATATAGTCTACAGAAAGAAGAATTTTTCAAATAAAGCAGTTTTTGGCAAACACGTTTTAAACAATAGTTTAAACAATAATTACGAACAAACGAATAATTATAATTATGTCATTGTGAAATAAGTTCAACAGTAGGTACTAGTTTCATTTTAAGAATCATATTATTAAACAACTAGAAAATTAATTAATAAAAAGAAACAAGACAGTTTCATCCAACATACAATATGCCTTGGGGAATCTATCCTGTGATCGCTGTTCCCGTGGTCCCCGGAGATGCCAGAGTCCCCAGATTTATCCGCAGACTGCTCCGACCGAGGAGAAGACTCTGGTGATATGTCCCCTGACATTTTTGTTTCTACTGCTAGGGGCTGGGTTTCTGGAAACCAATAAATTATCATCAGATTTTTTCATAAATGAATTACATTGTATTTTAATTAATCCATGCCTGAGGAGCGTAAGTGCTTCGACAATCTCAGTTCGGAACTTGTATATATTGAAGGTATTGATAAATTTCAATATCATGATTCAGAATACTCGTGGCGCCATCTCTTGACGAGTAGCGGGTCGCCACAATATTAGAAACAGAACCACTTTGAACAATAAAATATGAATTTTATAATCCAATTTTAAAATATACTATTTTTACGCCACAATTTAGTTGTAATCCGCTATTCGCCATTTTTACACCGATGTGACGTCATAGCTATAGTAAGTAGAGATATATTTAAGGTTATATTAAGGGCACCATAAATCTAGCAATTTACTATCACTTTACAAATAGTTTCAAACACTTTTTACTAAGGGCCATCTCATCCCATCTTATTACGTAGCATTAGCCATATCAGCTCTATACTCACCGGCCATAAGATGAGCGTCCAAACTGGCAAGTTGTCTCCAGGCCGCGGCCGGCGAGAAGTGCGTCATGTTGGGCTGCTTCTTGGGCAGCGTGGGCCGCAGCCGCAGCGCGATGCCCAGCGAGCCCTCCGAGCCCTCGCCCTCCGACCCGTCCGATGACAGCGCTGATTCTGATGACACTGGAAGAATTACGTTTATTGTTAAATTTATACAATGCAATATTTAAATGTACTGTTATCGTTAATGTAAATGACTTGAAGATCTAGTTCTTATCTACTTTATTTCCTATAACTTTTGGGTATGAAGGTAAGCATTTTACAATTTGTGGATCATGGTTTTTGTCCTCTACATCCTAGTCTTCCTAAAAATAAAAAAATGTGTTTTTTTTTTCAAATATGTATTTATTTTAATATCAAAATATCTAACACTCATACTTACAGTTTCTCTTGCATCCTTCTCTAAGCTTCTCATTAAATTTATCCAGCTCATCATCATCGTGGTAGCCAAGCAGTTTCTTCTCGATGAGGTGGAAGTTGCTCAACTCTTCGATGATTGGACTGCCGAGGCCTGGGAAGTCCTTAAGATGATCCCGATGCTCTGTTTGTTTGCTTTCGATCATACCAAAATAGAATTGTTTAGATGGTTGAGGTTGAGATTTTTGTCTGGAAATTAAAATAATATCTTAAAATGACATAATTGTGTAGAATTAAGTAAATATTAAGTATATGTCGTTTACTTACTTATCTTCTATATGATTTGAGTCTTTTCTTCTCGTTGGAGAATGTTCAGGCGTTGATTCTTTGCCCGATGCTTGTCCTCTATCTAGTATCGTTCGAACATTTTCTTTGATTTCTAATTTGTATTTACCGGTATCATTTAGTTTGCTACCCGGTGCAGGTAATTTCGTTTTGGTTTCATTTAGTCGGCTCAAAGGCCTTCTACTATTTGCAATTTTTAATTCTTGTTTACCATTTGCCACAGTTTTAAGACTAGACTCTTTGACTTTGCTCTGTATTGGAGTTTTCGTTGGGTTTGGTTTGTCTACAATCAATTTTTCATTTTGACTAGTTTTGTTTTCACTTACATTAATTTTATTGCCTAACTCGTTCCTTATCCTACTCGTCGCCTTTTTGAGTTCCATCTGAAATTCATCTTTTTCTTCGTTACTCTTGTTTAGTAACGAAGGAAGAGATTTTCTTAAAGGCTTGCTACTCTCAGCCAAGGGACTGAGTTTAGAGCCTTTTATCTGTTCCCCGATTCCTCTCATTCTGCTCTCGTGGACAGCCCTGGGAGAATCGTCATGTTCAGTAATCATCAAGGTAGTGTCGAAAGTCTTTTCTCTTCTTATTGAAGGTATTTCGATGTCATCTTTCTTAAATCTTTCTGAATACCTAAAATTTCTATTCAACAGAGGCGTTTTCCACGCCTCGTTGTTTTCAGTCGTTTTCGAAGTTTTCGCTCTACATCCGCTTACCCTGTCTATTCTTGGTTTCCTGTAGTCTTGTTTGGTTTGTAATATCTTTTCCTCTCTTTTCAATGAAGCAGATGTTTGTACCATGTCTCTATTGTCAGGGTACTTTAGGTGTTGCTCCTTATCTTTACAAGGTGACTTATAACGTCTTTCAAATGATTGGTCATTTAAATCTAAGGACTTGAAGTCAGTGTATGTGCTTTTATACATCGGTATTTTTGAGTCACCAGGACCGCCTAGTTTTTTGGTTTCATTTCGCGTTCGGAAGAGTCTAAGTTTTCTTTGTGGCTCTTGCCTTGAATTTCCTTCACTGGAGTCAAGTGATGAACCTTCTCTATTCTGAAATCAAAGTAATTAAATACTCTGTTTAGTGATTATGAATTTTAACTTTCTCGATTGTGTTAATGTACAATACTTACATCATGACTGGGCGGTGGGGGTGCTCGATACTTCTTTCGAAAATGCTTATTATTACACTTCGGCTTATGTTGCTCTTCTTCTATCCTTAGATCAGGTTCTGATCCGAATCTCTTACTTAAATTGCTGGCTGGAAAGAAAATTACATATTTTTAAATATTGCCAAAATTCATAACTGACACAAAAGCTAATCAGTCAACAAAGTTTACAAATATTATATAAATAGTTATATTAAAGTCATGCTAATTTTTAAATAATGTTTTTATCAGATTAAAAAAAATGTGTGTAAAGGTGCAAATTTGAATTGAACGACAGAATGGTACATACGGTCATTATGCCTAAGATCTAGATTCGTGTGTGACCGATGAAGAGGATCCCGTTCTCTGGCTCGAAGATCGCTGGACTCCCCGGGCCCACCCGCTGATCTCGATCTGTAGACGTTAGCGTGCTGAAAATATAGGAATAAAATTATATAAAGCGAAAATATGTATGTCTGTAGCCGTTAAAATTACCCATCTTTAGGAAGCATATAATTTGCACGACACACCATTCAATTCAATTATACAGTTCTTGAAAATGAATTATTGTTAGTACGAAATAATCCGAAATAGGTATGTCCGAATTGAGAATTTTCGAAAACATTGTCAGGATGTAATAACAAACAAGACTACAGGTATAAATATCGATAAATCGTACAATCCAATCAGGAGTAAAATTCGACAAATATTGCCGTGTACGAGAATGCAATTGCAAATGTATTAACAATCACACTTATTGGCACAGAAACCGGCTTGGGAGCCTCGAGTAAAACGTGGAATCCCTATTAACCCGCCCCGCCTCCAGATTCGTTTGTATGCAACCAGGAAACAGCGAGTAAACATGAACACATGCCACTAATTGTTTGTCCATTAGTCTAAGGCTTTGTCGAACCGTCTTTGTTTGGAATGCCATGTTAATTAAGTTAAGGTTGACATGCGGATGAGGGAGTATGGCTTCGGAGGCAATTACGCCTGTTCATTAGGGCTGCTCTTGACTTAACGTCGTGTCATCTTCGATTTTGTGCTCGCCTGGGTCAATAACAATGAACCCTGCTTCGTTTGTTGTTTTAACGTTAGGGTTTAAGTCTGGAACTCTTTGAATTGAGTTGTTTAAATCGATTTTATTTTTTTGATGAAAGTTTAAATGTTTCTTGGCCTAATTATTAAATACTATCGGATAATACGTTGTCATATGAAAATCAAAACAGTGATTAAAACATTTAAAATAATTATCACTGCTAGATCGGATTGGATTGGATTGGATATTAAAAGGACGAGTGTTGATTTTTACTGTAGGTCTGGTGTTTGAAAACTTATTTGCATTACCATGGCATCTATGACAAAAATTATACAAGTCTGGTTCGTAGAGTAGAAGCACCTCTTACCATATGTCCATGGGGTATCCTTGAGTCCTGCATGATGGAACCGGGGCGTCGACCGCTGATGGTGCCGCCTGAGTGCAAGATGGCGCCATTGTCGGTGCTCCGCAGCCGCGGGGACTCCGTCAACGATGGCAATACCTGGAATGTGATAGGTTTCCATCAACTCAACAATTGATTAATTTTAATAGAGGATATTAATTTATTATTATTTTAAACCTTTGAAATGTAATGCTTTCTTTCACGCTTGTTATTTAATTGCATGCCGTTTGTACCTGTAAGTGAAGCGTCACTTAATACCAGTTTGTATGCATAAATGTAACCCAATGTATATGTCAGTGATTGATTTGTTGGTACAACTTTAAATAAATAAATAAATAAACTTTTGTAGTTCGACTGCGGGGGCAATATCACCACACTAATTCAGGCCGTTGATAATAATTTTAAATAATGCGGTATTGGAATTTGAAGGGTTTCAAAAGGGATACATATACGAGGCGTTCCAAATTAATCCTCAGGGTTAGCTACGCTTCTTTCGACCTTATGTACTAATCTTGTTGACCTGGTTGTCGACACAATGGGGTCGACAACTTAAGTTGATCTTCATCCTATTAGGGGTTGATTTTGTTATTATAAGTAGAAGGACGGCATACTTGTTTGTGATGCAAAACTAAATGAAATAAATTATATGAAAAATGTCATGTAGCTGTTTTGATAATAATATTTCAAACATTGTAGATAAATAAATAGTCTGTCTAAACATTTTAGTACACTACCGTACATTTAATAAGCGCTTGCTTAACAAGCAGTCGAACATTACTTATTTAGCTAGTCGCAGATGGTAGAACACTTTAGGTTGCTATGGTTTTATTGCTGCGTTTATACTTAAACGAGATGTTCCTATAACAAAGCATTATAGCTTGCACTTTAGGAATATCTACGCATCTATGATCAACTCAAGTAATATGTCTGTCTGAGCAAAAGTTCCAGTGAGTTATTAAAAATGGTGTCAACAGTGAAGTCTACCAACCTGTACTTGGACTGCGTGGATCAAAACCTTAGCATAGGATAAGTAATTGTTTAATGGTGATGTTGTATTTAATGGATTGAATCGCTCGCGTACCTGACCCATGCTCCTCCCGCCTCACCTGCAGTACTGAGGTTATATACAGGTGTTACCAACCTTGGGTGCCAGTCGCGGGGGCTCATGCGGGAGGGTGTTGGCGCGGCGGGCGCGCTGCTCCGCGCCGGCCGGCTGGCTGCCCGCCTGGCCCATGCTACTCCCGCCTCATCTGCAACCAACGAAAACCCTCAATGTATTAACGACATTCTAAGGTAATACTAGGAAAACAGTATAATAATAAAGTGACACTTTGATCCTATTGCATACCTTTTGGCATTCTTAAATGATAGCAAGCAATTAAATAAATTTACTATGAAAATTATTCAACCCTATCTAACTGTAGCGTAAATAAACGACAGCTGTCTATCGTTAACAGTCGGAACCGAATGCTTTACGTGCCAGCTGAAGCACGAAAACTGATGATAACAGTCACCCATCCTCAGGACTATGGACACGTTTCGTAACTCCATAGCAACACCTATCATCCGAGTTATTTTAACTTACTGAGAAGTAAAAAAGTCTGAACAGCGATATAGCTACATATGTAGGACTTTGTAGGAGCCCACAAATCGGATGGATAGGTAAAACAAAAACCTAATTTAACCCCAATATCATTTCTAATGGATTGATGAAAACATATTTCTGGCTGTATCTCTAAATAACATGGTTTATATTATTTAAATTTGAATAGATATTAATTTGGATATAAAATTAATAACATAACCTTTTCTTGGCAGTCAGCTAAAAAAATTAAGTTATTCGACTCCACGATAATAATCCCTCATTGCAGTAGATTAACAAATATGACGTATTAAAATATATCTGCCTGCCCAATACAATATTTCATGATAAGCCGCACCGCTCCGTGGCTTAACTTTCATCTCATTACGACTAAGCACCTTCCCTGACTATATATTGTTATGGACCCGTTTAATTTTTTTTACTAATGTAAATTACGCTTGAGTTAATTTGTCCTAATGGTGCGCTTAGGAAGGCCCGAAGGGTCTAAAAACATAATATCAGATTATTTTAAAAACCTACTAGAAAGTATGGGACAAAACATTAGAAGATTATTACGAAGATACGGATAGCATGAGGAACCAGGTAAGAAGAACCAGTGTCTTGAGAGTTAGCAACTTCTTTAGAGCTTCTTGAACTGATGTTGAAGAAGCTCTCTAAGTATGGGGGACCTTTTCCTATGTCCTATAGTTAATTAGTTATATAAAAAGTGAATAAAAAACTACAAATTCAAATCATGACTGTACGGAACACTCGTCTATTTTCCTTATGCTCGTTTGTCCGTTTCAAAAAATCATTTTATATTGCCTACATTATTATATTATAGTAAGTATAAATTGCAACCACCGTGAATAAAATCGAATAATTACAAAGATATGTTCAATCTTATTTATTTAAATCATCAATAAAGGTAGAAGTCGCGTGCGCTAACTTGTATCTTAAATTGCTAAGGTCGCGTGAGAAGTCATCGGTTGTCTTTTCAGAAATAAAAGTGCATAATGAACTTTTGCACATAAACTTAAAATTATATGAAAGTCTTCATTTGTTTTTTTTTATCAATCTGAACATATTTAAAATGATGACTTTTAGTTATGCGTGTATAAGTTTGTACCTACCACCTATTAACATTTTTGTTTTTGTTGTTTTGTTATTTAATATTAGAGTACCTACTGACCATTATGCCAATGACATAATAATATAATTGATAAATGTTTATAGTTTATCATAAACTATGTATTTTTTTATTCATTTCTATGACTTTTGGTTATAACAAAAGTAATACGTTTTATACAGCCAAGGTTAGTGCAATACGTAATTATCACAAAACCTTTACGTTATGGCTTATTAATACGGTTATTTTCCACATTCAACTGTTCTATGAACATAATCATATTCATGTTTTTATCAACGTGTGCGGTAATTACAGAAAAAATCGAATACCATTCCCTTCGCGTCTAACGGTAAAATTAGTTGTCTATTATTGCATTGTAATGTCTCTAGGATGTTATTTTGAGCTGCGTGTGTGGCCGACCCCGGTCAAGGTAATCGTAGCATTATTTTTTATTGGAAGGGAAAGCCGATTAAGTGAAATAAGGGAGACTAATGAGAGAACAATTTTTGATCAGTTATTATCGTGGAACTGTGTGGAACGTGCGCGCGTTAATTTTGTGAAGCTTATATGTAATTATATATTTTTAAATTTTCAGATATCATGCATACTTATCCTAAATTAAATTTGGAAGCTGACATTGAAATAAGTATGTAACATTTCATCAATAAAATAATATTAATTATTGTAACAATGTTATTCAAGTTTTGTTCAAATCTGTAATATCACAATTTACCGTACTGTTTATGGCACAAAAGGCTGAATGCAAGTCACAATAAATTCGAAAAAAAAAAACATGTTGGATATCGTAACGCGATCACGTGGTTCGATCATTCGATGTCAAGGTCACCGGTAAGCCACGTTTGTAAACAATTGACGCCCGCGCAAACAATTACACAAGTATGGCTGTAGAATACCAAGTGATCGACTGTAATGGCCATGTATAGGTTTCACGTTTAAGTCGTAATTGTTCTTAATGAATAATTAATTTATGGTGACAATTGTAAATTAATATGAGTGTTGAGTCTGTAATTGATCTTACAAGTAGGTAGGTACATACATAAATACTTATTTAGCAAATCCCCGTTAAAGATGAGTGATATTGCTACTTTATTAGTGCCTATAAATATTAGTTAATATCAAAATTTTAATTCTTAGTATTGTCATGTCACAGCTCGGATTACAAGTCTAATGTCTAATGCCAACATTTTGTTACTCAGAGCTTTTCACCACCATAATGTTCGCCAAGCCATGGTTTCAAATGTCTCATTCTAAAGTATAAGTAGGCAATGTTCATTATTAAGTTTCATTGTGGTGATGAGTAGAGGATGTCGGCGGCGAACGCAGTGAAACAACGAATTAAAGTCAACGCGTCCGTTGTCGCGAAACTGCATTATTGTAGGGTTGTGCACTATTGGAGGAGGGCCATACCTAGTACCGACCCTATCGTGCATCCATTGATTCTGTTTGCCGAATTTTATCAAACAATACGCACTGGAAAGTTTTATCAATCTCAATCTAACAATATACTCAGTTTTCTCAGATAAATAAAGTAGGTAGATCTATCGTTCCTAACAAACAAATGAAGCCACTTTTAATGGTCGGGTTATAAATGTATAAATGATTATGTGAGGGTAAATGAACTAAAGGTACTGGCATAAAACTACGCTAGTTTTTTGTGTGTGCGTGTAAATACATAAAAGAAGCTTAGTTTTGTGGCTTCACTCAAATACGAAGCGGTGATTAATCTATCTATTTATCTGAGTAAGTTTTAAATAACTTGTGCATTTATTTCTTCGGTGCAAAGACAGCAAAACTTATCTAAAGGCTGGTAATTATGATAATTAATATTTTTTCTGTCCCCTTCTCAAGTGTAAGTCCATATTAAAAAGGTCTATTATTATACTGATTAAAGATGTCAACCAGTGAAACTGATTAACTGTAATTTTAAGGCCACATCAGAGAAATAATGGCATATCAATTCAGTAATAATTCCGCAACCCTATTATAAGAAGGCAAAAGTGCATAGCAATCTCGTAGATTTTCTCTCGTCCGGCGAGCGGCTTGCAGCGCGCCACTTTCTTTATGATAATACGCGCATCCTCCTCTCTATTTGTGTTACTACAATAAACTGCCAACGGTTATTATATGTGACACGGACAAATGAAAATAGATTTATTTCCTGTAACGAAAGTGGAAAACGGATTGGATCTTATCGAAAACATTAGCATCATTACTACATTGATTACATCTACATTAGAATTCTAGTTGGGTTAAAATCTATAAAGCGAATTGGAACTTTTAGCTGCAATTAATCATCACAGATGATTCATCTGATGAATTCTCATAAGATTACATAGATGATAAATTTCTCGTCCCAATTTCCTTGTTCTAGCTTCAGAAGTAAATTGCTTCAGTAGTAATTTGGACAATAGTTTTATTATTTTGTACAGTTACAAGCAAAGCAGTTTTTTCAACATAATACTACTTGTTGGTCTTGCACGTACCAAGTCCTGTTGATTTATTATTGATGCGTTGCTATTCTTGTCAAGCAAGTTATAAATATAATCTTTATACCGTCAATTATAAACAATTTGAACAATAATGTGTTAAGTGTTGATTTTTCTACTAAAGTTTGCTTAAACAAGAGTCAAATGTATGAATGTATAATAAAGGGCAGTAAAAGAGACGAGACATTCATTCAGTCATTAGTTTATTGTCTTCATCGCACCTTCCGTTCATTAATTTGAAAAGAGGAAGCTGATGTATTAAACATTGAACCACTATATTTGTCTAACTTCTAACAATGACAAGATAAGGACGATATTTGTTACAAAAATACAGCTTAACCCAGGCTTTACCGCTATTCTTAGAGGCTGCTATCAGGAAATCATTTAGTCGGTGTAATTGTCGGAGAACCCCAATCATTACGCAATTTATATTTCGAGTCCGCACTAGGGCCCCGGGACGATTAGACCCCTTGATTTATACCCTGGAATACCATAAATAAGGATTAATCAGGGCTACCAAGCTTTTTGAAAATCAGAAAAAGTCAATAATTTGAAATAAAAGAAAAAAAGGGAATTAAAAGTCCAATAGCGTCATTTTTGTGGAAGTTCTTATATTTACAGTTTATTTTAATGCAGATTAGTTAAATTGTAAGATAACAGCACAAAGCCACATATTATGCCAATAGGTATTATAAAACTAGTACTTGGCAATTTTGACACCTACAAATTAGAAATCTTTCATTGATCGGTATTAGTATTGGTGTAGTACCTAACGACATGTATTGCTAACTGCAATATCAACCATGCCTTTACTTATTCTTGCTTTTAAATCTGATCAGCCGCTTTGTTGTCGTTTGAAATTGTAAATATGTTGTGTGTTGTTGTTTGTCATTTCAGAGAAAATATCGAACGCTATGGCCACCTCGCATCAAGCGGATTAGAGGCTTGTCCATTAATATTCTTCATAACCTTCATCAATAATATCAAAAATTAAGTTATTGATGCAACCCTGAAGAATGCTCCAATAGTTCCGTTATTTATTGGGAGCTGCGACATACGTACGTACAGCTAATTGTACGGAGCGGTTGCCGGGACACACATTTGCCCTTTGGCGACGGATGATTGGAATATAAGGATACTTCGCTCTTGACTATTACTGTAATGCTGTTCATGTTTGTTTCAAGCGCTAGAGGCGCCCAAAATACTCCGAGATTAACATTGTCTCCAAGAAGTTGCATATAAACCCCCTATTTACTTTAGATTTTTGAGATTTATAGACTTGCAAAAAGTATCTCCAAAATTGGTGAAAACGAACTTCACTTCAGGTGAACCTTAGGTGAACTTCGCTAAGAGTCTTACAGTCAAGTAAAAACATAGAATTAAAAGATAAAATTCTGGTGAAAAGTGCCACAAGAAATATAAAGTCTTCTGGATCTCAAAGGAGATGTCACCAATGTCATTGTGCAAACACCAATAGAGATAGCTGAATTAAATTAAGCTGGTCCGATCGCGAAGGTCCCAGGAGTCAAGATTATATAGAAGATTGAATCTCTACAAAGTTGCCATTTACACGACACGAACGAGCAAATACAATGATAAATTAGCATAACGCGTGGGCAATAAAGAAGCACATGTTAATGCAAACGACTGAGGAGGCATTTATGGTCTCTTTTAAGCATACTCCACACCACCATACCATCTCATTTTGTTTCAAGAAAAATAAGCGAGATGCAACACATTTGGAAGTGGTGTGGATTGGTGGGTCTACCATCCTCCAACAAATTAAGTTAATTTGATGCAACAGTTTATTTTATCGGATAATAATATCAGATCAGTCTTAAGTGCTATTGTATTATGG
>DWPV01004140.1:0-14027 GCA_018251915.1 Urbanus proteus proteus
AAAACCAAAATTCATTATTCAGATGTCCATCTAGCCGGGAATCGAACCCGGGACCTATTACACGTCAGACCGGTATAGCACCGTTCCGCCACGCGGATCGTCAAGACTAACTTTTGAAGAACAATCAGGGACATGGGTATTCTAAAAAATATTTTCTTTGCCGTTCATTATACAGTTAATAAGTGTGTATATGTTGGATAAAGTAATTTTGTGTTACCAACCCTGGGTTCCGGTGAGAGCAACCGAAATTAATTTTACTGCTGCGAATACTGCCATATAATTTAAGTTCACAAATAGAACATTCCATAAGTCACAGCAAACATAACCAGAAGCCAACGGTCACTACAATTCCCTATAACAACCCTCACGAACGTCCGCTTTCTCGCAGAATTATTGTAATTTAATAACCAGTTGAAACCGGTTACTTGCATTACGACTATTCAGCTGCGAAAATCGCACAATTGATCACTTGTCAACCACTCCTCATTGTGCATGCAAATTCTTTTATTAAGAAATGTTTTGGATCGTAAATTTGCTGGGAATTGTCGGGTTTTCGTAGATCGGTATCGTAACACGTGGACTCACGTTAATTTATACGAAGATGTAAAGATACGGTCTCTAATGGGTCGTAGCGGCTTGTTTAACTTGCTAATCGTTTGTTCAGGTTGTAGATTGCGTCGATAAAGCTCGCCCTAATTTCGTAATGCGACTTGTTTTTCTTCCAATCCCTAGCATGACTAGTGATATATTGTTTTGAATCATAATACGACATTGGGTGATGTTTAACTAATTCACTTTATTTTACTACCTGAATTGAAGGATTAATAAAACCTTAGGTATAAAAAGGTATTATCTTTACTTCTAAATACAGAGAACCTAGAAATAGGTACATTGAATAAATATTGAGTGTACTAACTACTACTTCATATGCATTTTAATGATTATTTAGTTTTATAGGAACTAAGTATAAAATGATTATACATAATATGTTGCTCAATGAATAATGTAAGAGAGTAAGACATGCACGTGGGAGTTTAAAAAAATGACACGTTTTTGGTTTGCAACCGTTATTCAATCAAATATGTACATATATACAATTATATACATATAGCACCTAACATAATAAAACTCGCTTAAAACTTCACTTATACAGGACGTCAATGAACCCGTTAAAACGTAGTAATATCCCCTTAAAACTAGGCTTTCTGGATAAACGTAAAACACTAAAATTGGAACGCGACAAACTCACTTAAGACAGAACTTCTATTGTCTCCGAAAATCTTTGCATTCAATCGTCCACGCCTACGCAGCTATGTAATGTACCTTTTACAACCGTAAAAGCCTTCTGTAATTTACATTTTTTCATTTACTAAAAAGTACAAAAGTGAGAGACTACGAATTTCGGAAATACAGTCTTTTTCACTGTAGCTGATCTCAGCTATATTATGAGAAAAGGTTTATATATATAAATTCATAGGTACCTACTATAACCTAATCTAACTTACCTACGTAACATACTACTACTGTTACATGTAGGTACCTACTAAATTTATACTTACAAACAAGATGACTTAGACAAAAAAGAAAATGATAGCGTATATGTCTAATTCTTTGATAGATGCCTTTTAAATAAAGTCATTACTTTGCACTAAGCAAATGCTTAACAAGATACCTTGCAACCGAACCTATGATTAACTACGTACTTTTACAAAGTACGTACTATACCTTGCAACATCTTACAAAACGTTACCTACCTTATAAACATATCAATAATGCAAGGTCATAAACCCGCTTAATAGGCGGTCATATGGTAAAAAAGGTGACCTTGGCGGCTTATGATGATAAAAAAGTTCATTTACACTACACTGCAACTGTTATTTTGAATGAGGAGCGCTATTGTGAGGACACAGCGCCCACATGCCACGGACTAACAGGTGTTGCATTGTTATATGCAAATTACACTTTCGCTCTCGAACGATTTTTGAGAGCTACTGCCTAGGTAACGTCTATTGAGAAAATTGTTATTTATTTTAGTTGACAAACTAAATTTTACGTACGAAGCTTCAGTTAAAGACCAGCTAATGTTTTTGGGTTGTAGTTTGTTACTTTATTAGGTTTACAAGGATACTAGCCTTTTTAATTAGAGCTAGGTATCATTTACAACTTATGCGCTTCCGTGCCCTCACAGTTGCTAACTATTATTACAGAATCAAACAGTTCACAGAATCTATCATTGTGGCAGATGAACAGACTGACAGAATGACAGTATACAGAAAATTACCTATATCTTCATCATCAAACTACATATTAAGGACCTTTTACTGAGGATAATTATAACGAAAAGGTTTTCACCGTCTTAAGGCGATACGTTTACCTTCAATGAAATTATTCGCTTCAGGTTTGACTTCAAATTTCTTTGTTATTGTGCAAACGTTTGAAAAACGAAGCACGATAAATTCTTAGATAAGGTTCAGAATAACCCCTTAGATCGTAGATCATCGTAACGTATGGTTGTAACGAGACCTGAATTACATGTTCAAATTAAAACCAGTCGTGAAAAGGATGACAAACGGCTTGTTAATCGCCATTGTAACACTAGTAATGTCGTATTCGTGCATACTATCGACTTAAAGGATTTATAGACGAATAGATTCGCAAACGTATGAATGGAAAGGGCCAAACTGGTACGCTATTCAAATAACGGAAGGTCACACAAAGTCATTATCTATCGATGTGTGCTAAGTGGACATTCCCGGTCCAATAACGATTGTCGTGAGAATTGAAGACCGTTGCAACTGAGTTTCGATATTTGAATAATGCTAATGGAAATCAAATTACCGAGAGGTTTATTTTTTCGCTTACACCTACAAATATATAAAAACGTCAATATCGTTCTAGATTTTTTTATAAGAATACGGTTCAAAATTAAATAACGGACTCAAAATGGAGTCTTAGTCAATCTTGATGTGCTGATAACTTAAGGGCGGTGCAAAATTGAAGTGGAAAATTAAGAAAACAAGATAAATATAACTATAAGAAATTCGATTTAAGGAATTTTGTACTTAAAAACAAAAAAATGGAACTGTATAAGTGTATATTCCTTACTATTATCCAAAAACAGGAACAGTGCATTTAGACAAGGACAGGCCTTTAATGACGATTTTCCATGACGACTTCAAAATCTTTAGAACGGCAAATCAGATAATTTGTTGAAAAACAGACACTAGCAACGTCCTCCAAGTGACGTCAGTTTGCACAGCTGCGCTCCAGATAGCCTTTGTTTGTCTATGGTAACGTAATGCCTGAAAAATGTTCCAACTGTTGGCCTGATGACTGCGGTCGGATCGTGTTCGAAATAAATCTTAGGAATGAATTACTAGCTAGATTTTTTTATATAATTAATCTATTTTATAAGTCCTGTGATACTAATACACATGACCGCGCGAAACGGATACCGCGCGGTCATGTGAATTTAGCCCTATTGTTTAGTTTGATCTTGTACCGCGTGGTCATCTGAACTTAGCCTAAGGATTGGATATCGTGATCGGTCCGTAGCAGACAACAGTTGTCGATATACTGTGTAGTATTAAAAATAAAAGCATGGGTTGAAAATGCGTGTTTTGTTAAGAAAATTCCATACTGTACGGTATCGGGTATCAAGCCTCTGCTTTCCTAAAGAGCAAAATAAAAAACAAAAAGAAGCACTGCTTCACAGAAAAAATTAACGTAGCAATATTGATAAACGTTTTGCCTAAAATACAATTGATAACAACCAAACGTTAAACAGTAAACAACAGTGTTTAAACAGAAAATAGAACTGACGACAGTTAAATAATTATATCCGATATTTTCACAAATAGTAAAACCTTACACATTTAATCACAATTTCGGTGCAGTAATTTTATAATTTTGCACTGTATTTTAATTAGATATTAATTAATGGGCATACTGTTAATTAATTTAAAGGCGATTCGGTTGGATGAGCTTATCTCTTTTTGTTGATTCGATTTTGCGATTCAATTAGTGGTGTCCAATTGACATTTTTATATCAAATGATTTAATGTAAATTATAAAACAGGAAGGAATTGGATAAATTACACTATCCATAATTAAAATAGTCACGTGACTCATAGTATCTACTATGGAGTTTGTAGATGACTTCCACACTAAGGACAGTCTTCATTGTTAATCATTAAATTTAAATAACAAACAAATTTGTAAACTTAAGGTTCGACTTGCTAATTTAACTTTAACGTGTTTGGCCTCCGTCATTGCTCTCTTAGACCTCTCTTAAAGCGTGCTACTGATTTTCGGATCCAATGAAGGTTCCCCTCTAACAGGAGAGATTACGTTTACCTGTACGTTAAACGTACGTTAATCTTACTACAACATTCGTTTATTCCAACAAGAGAAAAAAACTCACTACCAATTCTGAAAAAAAAAGAATTATTTCATGCAATGGATCTACGTCTACAAGCTGGCGCCACGAGGAGGCAAGGCTGATGATGCAACCGCAAAAAAAGTATTTACAGCTAATTAAATCTGCCCACGTAGAGTGGCGCAAGGCACGCCTCCGAGCGAACGGGTATTAATTAACTAAGAGAAAGGATTAAAACTACTTTCCTATACCGTGGATATCAGACCGAAAAAAAGTTTGAACAAATTCACTCTCGAAATCACTAGCCAGATCAATCTTTTTTATTCATTCAACTCGTACTATTTTGTCCCCTTCCTCGCTTAATTTGGTATCTAATTATATTTTTTGTACCAATACGTGTACATAGTTAATTCGAGATTATAGCCGCCGAAACAACGGAACTTTTACCGATACTCGTATCAGCGAATTTGGAGCGAGTGTTACGAATTTTGTTTCAATTTGTTTTAATCCTCCTCGAGAGATTGGCTATCGGAGAGAATTAATAGACAATGAAAATAATAGACTAGAGCGGACTGTGGTAATAGAACCATTTGAAAAACAATTACTGCTTTAAATTGTTTGGTATTATTGGTAATTTACGGCGGAAATTAATGGGAAATTTTAATTAATTGAAAGTTATGCAACAGCTGTTTGGAAGTAAATCTGTCTCTAAAGTACCATACAAATGTGTTACAGCAAGACAATTCCAACATCGACAATACATATTCCCCGTAGCGTGGATAGGAATGAGTGAAGAAAATGCGATTTTCACGAAAGTGGATCGCTGCGTGCGCGTAACGAGCGCTCGTCAACACCTCCCGATAGCATCGCTATGACTGGCTGGAAATTATTCCGAATCGTAATTACGGCGATTATTCACGGCCGGCCGGGGGCGGCAGCCATTTTTCAACAGTCACCGTTCTTAATTATGAACCGCGCTGGACGCCTGTCGAAGCTTTGATTCCGCCGTCACCTCGGGCCGACTTCGCTTTGCTAGACGTACGCCGATGCAAGACGGCCGCTATTTTGAGAACCGCTCGACTGCACGTCTTCGTGCTTACTCTGATATGACCTAGACTATTTACTATAACTGCATAACAGTAGCAAGAATCTTCCATTTTTTCTAGTAGACTTTGCAAGATTAATAAATAAGGCCGCTAAGAAAAAATAATGAAGAAAATTAAAAATAAAAATATCCCCGTTACAAGTCTCATAGTTACTTATTTTGCTTATAATTATTGTAATATATTAAAGTATCTTAGGAATTAATTTGGAAAATAAAAAGGGGCAATTAGCCTGCCCAATATCTTATTAGAATCTTTTGATCAAATACGTACACAATGCACATGATTTCACAGTCCAAACAATTTGAAACATTCGATTTCTAAAACCTGTACGGGATTCTATAGCGACTTTATATCGCACGGTCTTGTAGTAGTTCACCCATAGGAAACTCCACATGAGAGCTTGACTAGTGTTTATTTATCGTTTTGGAAGGCTTAGAGAAGACAGATGGAATGTTATGTTTTTTATTCCACGATGAGGTGTAAAGTAGAAACATGTTTTAACGTTAATTTGTGATATGTAAACAAAGTTAGTCGCGGTGACAGTTTATTTCTATGGACAAATTAGCTTGAAGAGTTTAATGTTAATAAATTTATTTGTAGCCGGTCTGTTATAAGTGTCGTATTATATTTTAATTTCGGTTCCAAAGAGGTGTCTACATTAAAAGTAGGATAACAGTATGATTAAAATTACTACCGCGCTAGCCAGAGAAACGACTTCTAGATAATAATTGAAATCGCTGTCTGGTCACGACCATGGCACGTACAGTCGTTTACACATTGTGGAAGCACCTTCGGACCGTTTGTTATTGAAATATCAAAGTTTCTTGTTATGTCTAATAAATATAATAAAATAATTTATTATAGAAACCAAAAAACTTCAATGATTAATACGAGAGTAACAGAAAAGGAAAGAATAAGTAGGTACACGTTAGACGTTTTGCAGGCGGTAAAATAGGTTTCGTAGTGTCTTCTGCAATTTTTGTTATGTTGCCTAAAAATTGTTAAAACTTCATGTCAACAAAGATAAACGCAACTGGAAGAGTGTGGTAAGGTAACTTACCTATACGAAGCGTTCCAACTTAGTCCTTAGATGCTATCAACGCATCTGAAGCCAATCGGAGGTAGAATTCCAGTGTTATCTGGGTTTGATTAAATATGTCCGGAATGACAGTCCACTTACAATTAGGCGGAGTACCTAGGTACTACTTGTATCCTACAACATACCTACTAGGAGTTTGTTTTCTGTTCCTATCAATTGGGCATTTTATGATTTAAGTTGCAAATCATTCACATATCATCACGCGTAACATAGTCTTCTTTCATTTGTCGGTGCTAGACCTGCAGAAACTAAAAGAAGCAACGTCTGCTTATCGGTATATACATGTCTATATCTACAGCTCCAACAGCTTCATCAGAAATAACCGAACCACCGTCGTATATGACTGTACACGGCCGTTCCCGGGCGTGCTGACGCCGGCGCGTCTAATCGCCGTTTATTGGAGAAAACCGATTACTGGCAACCACGGCCGAAACCGTTTCGACATGTCACCGTCGAGATTGACAACGTAGGACTTTGGACGCCCAGTCCCGTTAGTTGAGCCGAGACAAAATTGTCAATTATTGACGTCAACGTTATTTGAAATTGTCTATCTAATTGAATAGCACGTGTAAGGTTATGTGTATTTAGAGTCCAATTTAGTTGTGGGCCAAGTTTACCGTGACCTTATAGGGGTGAAGATTTCAGAAATAGAGGATCGTAGTCTGTCCGTGACCTTATAGGGGTGAAGATTTCAGAAATAGTAGATCGTAATCTATCCGTGACATTATAGGGGTTGGAAGGTTTCAGAAATAGCAAGACCTAAACCGTTATACACGTTTTGTTTCACCATCATATTCTTGGAAAGCCGCAGGATAGCTTTCCAAGAAGCTGGGTCCAGAAAATGAAAAGTCTGGTCTAATAAGTAATTAAAGGTAGACTTCTTGGGTAGACTTTAGCACCTCTGCCACATCTTCATATTTATTATGTCTATATTAAGCTCTGCATTGGTTTGGTTTTGAAAGGAGTGCTAAAGACTACCTGAGCACTTCCTTTTAAGTACGTACTAAGTTTACGTAAGCGTTGAGTCAAATATAGTCTTCAGAATTAACAATGCGTTTATAGGCCAGTCTCAAATCCGAGGTTGTTACGGATGTCCATGGGGGGCATAACAATTTGCCCACGGTCACGAGGACTGCGTGATCTTTGCTATTGCAATTACATAACAAGTATAAGAATTAAGAAGGAACGTAATCAAACCGCAAAAAGAAGTAAAAGCATCACTCAAAATGGTTACCAAACCAAGTAGGCTCTATTGATAAGTTCTGGATTTTCGAATGATTTTTATATTCTTGGCGATATTATTTGGCTATTTATCCAATGATATACACATATACTAGATACAGTCTATCATATACTTGAAAATGGATCAGTACCTAGTACGAATAGAAACGCAATAAAATATATGAAGTATTGTCATTCAAACTTTTACAGTTAGTGTAGGAGATAATATACGTTAGATTCATTTACTTTGCTAGTTGACCCGCGTGGTGAAGCGGTTACATACCGGTGTGACACGCAGTAGGTCCCAGGTTCGATATCCGGCCCAACAGACATCTAAATGATGAATTTAGATTTCTGTTCTGGGTCTGGGTGTTTACACAGGAGAAAGTACTACTGTGGGACTATGAGTGTAGAAAGCGTTTTAAGTTAACCGGTATAAGTCGGGTAACAATAAGTGTTTGCAATAAAGTTCCTCGCACGCGTATTTCAGTAAGGTTTACTAGTATTCCTATTAGTAAATTGATTCCTAGCTGTAAATCAGCGGTCCAATTACTAGTATAGGATAGTTTCCATAACCCGTACCTGGCGCAAAGCTATCGCAAGTCACGGAGGGCGCTTTCGGGTAAAAACTACAAAAAGTAAATTATATTGATGGAATCGAGTCCGTTTGATTGATGATGAGTGAGCATTTTTTAATTTATTTCGAGGATTCGACCGTCTCGCGTCTGCTGAGGTCACAACGCGGTGTTATTTTGATGTTCGGGTTTATTTGTGTAGGTTTGTAGGGTTCGGTATAATAAATAGATAACGAACATCTTATTAAAGATTACATATTTCTGCCATTTGGTGTTGAAACCATGGGACCGTGGGGATTTGGTGCCAGATTATTTTTCAGGCTTATTTTATTATAGTTAATACAAAAATTTGTACAGTTAATAACAAACAACACGACATTCATATACAAACATTCTCAAACACCTCAAACTCAAAAATATATCATTAGTTGAATCCTTGCCCGAGAATCGGACCTGTTCTAGGTCCTTTATGTCAAACTAATATATTGATGCGCCATAAATTATTGTCACATTTTGTTTTATCAATTTTAGGAGTTGTACCTACGTAATGTTTTATGTAACAGAAGTTATAAAAATTATGTAGAAAAGCAAGGTACGTATTTTTAAAATAAATGTAATAAAAAAGATCATACAGCAGTTATCCCTGTAACCCATTGACATTTTTATCAATTAGTTCTTATTCCTGAAAGCTTAATAAGTGTTAGTTCGAGTATATCTCCCTTACCGCCTCCACGCCAGTGCATGGCTCGGAGGATGTACCCACCGCCCTCTGGATCCGATACCCGGAAAGCGAAGAAAAACTACGAAAAGTTGTAGAACTTACAACACAAAGACTTCAAAAATAACAAACAACGTCCTAATAGCACTTAGAAAAATGATCGCAATACAATAATGTGCACATCGTTTATGTCAGAATGTATTCAGACTATATCTACTAAGTATATCTTATATCTATTTATATTCTATTATCTTTTTGTTGCTACAGATCCCTAATAAAAATAAAAAATAATATAACGGCATGCCGCCGTCAGGCGCGCGGTTTTTTCTTAGTAAATTTTGGCTCAGGTGTCTATTAATATTAATTGACGTTCGTAAAATTTGGACTCTAATACGTAGAACAATGACTGTGCGAATGCTGATAGATTATTATATGTGCTCAATTTCTTCGACAAAAACTTTTACCAGTGTATTCTCGAGTTTAAACGCTTCGGTTTTAATTACACTAAATTATTTTTAAGTACGAGTAGGTATTCAATTGTTCATAATATATTTTAAGAAACTTATTATTTTTTATTAAATTGAGAAATTTTTAATTGTTACCACAAACAGGGTGATTTTTTCAGTAAAAGGCTCTAAAATCTGTATAATAAATAATAGTAAGTAATATTTATTTTATCAAATGTTAAAATATATTACCAAAACAAAATTATTTATTGAAATTTCTTTTAAATTGCAAGTAGTTCTAAACTTAAGAACAATAATTGCGATACCTATGTACCTATTCGCATTGCAAAACTGCCAAATTAATTAGACGCTGTGCAATATTGCCAATGGAGTTAATCGTTGACTTTTAAAAATAATTTAATTTATAAGTTGCGCAAATACTAATATAACCTTCATCTTAAGTTAATGACCCAAGTAAATGCCGCCTCTAATGGACCGGGTTCAAACACTTATATAATGTGTACACAAACTATTACCTATTATATTATAAATTTATTCAACGCGAAATGTTTCACACCCACGCAATAAGCGAAGAATTGAGGTATTTTTATTAAGCGATAATCCTAGGTTACCCCGTCTTCTCAAGTTGCAAAATGTAAAATCAATCCTTTATTTCGCATATAAGTAACATATTGACGCTGGAAAGCTTAATTGCTGTAACTCAAAAATACGCAACTCTACACAAGAGCGAAAAATGTTTTTATATCTTAGAAACAAAATCATAACTTTATATTGTTTTAGCCTAGAAACGTAGAGTATTCGTTACGTTTTGAGGTCGAAACTAGTGTTAATGGCTACTATTGAATTGACGAGTGTGGTAAGGGGCGTACCTATCACACTTGCCAAATCAACCTTTGCTGGCGTCGAAATTTATGCTCATAAGTAGCGATATAATAAGATAGCTGTGGACAACCTTAGGTCAGGACTCTAATCTTATTTGGTGTTGATCACGAATTTTCGTCGTCAGCTAAGGTCATTGGCCTCCATACTCTTTTGCTACTTTAATAGAATCATATTCAAAATTTTATTCTTTTTCGGTAGGCGACCGACGACTCACCATCGTCTCACCCTGTAAGATTTACAAAAAAATGGCTTCCGCATCATTACTTCGTCCTATTACTACTATTATTGCTCGCTATACTTTAATTATAGTGCTTTACTTATTTAAATACAAGTGCCAAGTCTTGCGAAAGTTTACAGCCATAATTATTTTTCTTAGTACACAAATCACCTAAATAAGCAAGGTTTGTCCCGTTACCAGCACAATACAAGTGACGGGACGGCGTGACAGCGTGATGGATTATACAGCTAATCGCGGACTCGTCAACGTCTCAAACACATTATTCACGACTTTTTCTTATTTTCCTTATAATAGTTACACTAAATGATTGAAATTATTTTATGGGTTGTTAACTATGGCTAGAATTCAGAAATACGTGTAGAATTGAGCGCCCGATTGCTAGTCAAGAGTCTTTTCCGACAATTAGAGAAAGCCCAACTAACCAATTAGTTTTCTTTTGTAGTGAATTATGTGCAACTTAATCTATTATACATTATGGTTATTACCTAATTGATTATTTTCTTCAAAAGAATGGCAATGGTTGAGCGCTACTGACATAGGACCGCAAATGACGTATTTTCATCAGCCAAGTGTGAACTAAGCAGCGTACGAGGAGAAACTAAGGTCGGAAATTATTTGGCGTATTTCACCAATGCCAGGTCAGTAACATGATAATATGCTATGAAAATTCGATAGCTACACCGTCCCTTCCGTAAATCCTTTACTCTGTTGCTGGAGGGATGGGAATCGCTCTATATAAAACATAATTTTTGTGCCCATTTCCACTAGTGCTAATCTCATCAAAATCATGAAAATCCATATCTTTGCCAACTTCTCAGGTGAATAGGCATCAGGAACAGTATCGCGTTTCTCATCTCAACCAGGACTTTTGGCCTCATTTAGCTATATTAAAGATGTCTATGGGTAATCGCATATTTATTGGACTGCAGGCTTTATTTTTCCTTTATATAAAAAATAAAAAGTCGGTGACGTGACGCTGACGGAACAACGTGACACGGTGATAGATTGCACGGCTAATCGTTGACTTGTCGACGTCTCAAAACACATTATTTACGATTTTTCATCGCTTGCCCGCAGCTTGTTCTATTTCTCACCAAATTAGAACAGATAAGTAATTAATGGTTGGCTGGATGTGGCTTCTGGTAGTTTCTTTTTGTACATAAAACTGGAGGTATTTTTACTTTAATAGAAATCTTACAGTGCAATTGCAGTGTCTACAAAATATTGAGCTCATGAAGACGACAGATTTTGTCTATCTAATGTACATAAAAATATTTATCGGTAAATCTTTCAAAACTTACATATTCAACCGATTATATATTATTGCTTTGTTTATCATCTTTACAAGTTATTATTTTTGCCTTACCAGATTACTCAAGCCAAAACACAGAAATGAACAACGCTAACTTGTTAAAATAATTTACTATACCAAATACTAATGAGATAATGTCAATTGTAATCTATGTAAACTTTCTGCATTGTATTGTTTCTGGTAATAAAAATCTTTACCGGTGCAACGTTAAGTTTTAATTGTTATGAGGCAGAAACGTTTGCCGCAAACTTACTTACCACTTCGAGGTATAGCAAAAAAAAATAAAGCGAACAAAATTATTTAAAACAATAAATGGGCTCTTCCAGGCACGTTTTTTGTTTACACAAGTCAGGTAGCGTGGCAGAGTGCGTGTTATTAAGATGGTAATTTTAAATGGACTCTTGTTTTAATTGAGTTATGGGCAGTGTAACGCTTATTAGAGTGGGCAATATTTCGTGCCTCGTTCAACGTTCACGCAGCCGTTTTACGAAATGAAATAAATTTATGGATATAGTATTATTGTACATTTTTTATGGTTTAAATGCGTGCGTTTTATTCGCGTTGATCTATTGTTGGATAATTTGGTTAAATAGATTTTTATATTATTACGTTAAATTATATAATATTCATCAAAAAGTTTCAATAGTTGTATATTTAGAAAGAAGTTTACCAAAATCCCTAATATTCTTTTAAGACTAAATGTAATAAGTTTATAGTAAGTATGATACATTTCAGATTCCTCCTATCCGCCCTATCACCGCCCAATTTCCTAGACAATCACAATCACACGAAACTATAGCTTACAAGGCGATCATTACAACAAAGACGCTACATTTAGTTTACGATATAAAGTGGCTTATACACCATACGCGAATTACCGTACATGAGGCCATACGGTTTGTATTCGATATTCTCGAATGTTCGATTGGAGAAACACGTGTCTTCTAACGGAACTGTTAAGAGCTGCACAGCTTTATTTTGACGTATGTAGTATCGTAAGACCACATTAAGGTCATTGGCTACTTTCCACTCTGATTTGGTGACTGCATGTTACAATTACATAAAAAATGAACTGAGAATCGTACCGTCCTCTACGGCAAAGAAGTTAGCGACCACCTTCCTAAATATAAAACCCGTAGACTTAAATAAACGTCATTACGGGTAATGAACAAGCCACTCAATATTGCAACTAGTTGTTAATATTCCAGATTACATGTTATGACATGTTGGGTGAAACAATACATTCTCACGGCAATGTACGTGTACGGTGTATTTTGGACGATGGTGTAATGATATTCCGCTCATTGTGACAGCGTGACGCTTTCCCACGGAAGCATGCTTCAATATGATTTTCCAGTTGGTTCCTAAAGTTGTCCACGTCAGACCACATCCACACCACACCAGATTGTTTTCATTGGGAGAAAGAACAAAGTTTTTTTTTTTTATAAAACTGAAAAGTAAACAAGGGTAGGTACCTACTCTACACTCCTAGCCTAACATTAAATGGTCTGTCCTATAAGTGTAAACTTAGAAAATTACAATAAATACAAATGTAACGGTACAATAATATCTTAGACCAAATATAGAGCCCCCTGTATGTCTTAGAATATAGACTGCTGTGATCCGCAGTTCAAGTAAGGGGTTTTAAGTTAGTTCTAGAATTCGATTTAACGTTACAACCATAAAAAATATTGCATGTGAGTGTCTGTTTGGTAAAGTTTAAAGCAGCTAAAGCAGACAGATGTAATTAAAATGGCTTCGAACCACAATACAACAATTTGTAAGTGCAAACAGTTTGACAATATTATTCCTATTGTGTTAGAATTTATAAAACAGTGGAAACTGAAAGTGACCAATAACAAAAGCTCCTGCAATTTCTAAGGATTCACATTGAATGCATAAAGTGATTGGATCAAGCCAATTGATTTTATTGTTAATTATATAGTACAGTTGGTTTAGTTTTACGGAAGCATTGATTTATATTTACGTATAATTCAAATTAATTAAACTCAGTTGCCTATTTGACTTTTT
>DWPV01004141.1:0-14025 GCA_018251915.1 Urbanus proteus proteus
CGCAACCCCGGAAGCCCCCTTTTAGTCGCCTCTTACGACAGGCAGGGGATACCGTAGCCCTATTCTGGTCCCGGGAACTATGGGCGACCTAGCGTGAGACTGTGATCTTATTTCGGGTTGATTACTGGGGTTGCTGTTCATTAATCTGCAAAGAATTTACTCAATGCTAGAATACTATCAGTGATGTAATGTGAAATATTATACGTTTTCATGGTAGCAGAGCCCTTTGTGGTTCAATATTGGGTTCACATTTTTTTTTGCAAAATAGCAGTACCTAGTATTAAGCGCTATTGGATTTTTGTTTGACCTCATGTGAGACTATAATTTTTCCTGGGTGTAATTACAGGTTTCCATGGGCAAAAGTTGTTAGTTCTACGCACACTATACAATATAACTATGTTTATTTTTAAAAGTATGGGTCATATATTAAATATTGTAGTTTACTTTACACCTCCAATACATTGCATGTTCTCGTTGCCACTGGTCTTTAAAAACTTTCAAGTTATTATTTGTCAAACAAACTCGAAGTACTTTACGCGCCACTACCACCATCGTAAAACCTTGTACACCCGAATGGACATATCAAAACAGGCGGTAGAAATGTCGAGTCATACCGATAAAAAATACTGCACCTTAAGAGGGGACAATAAAAGTCGTGCTGTCGGGAAGGCGCGTTAATCGCCCGTTTTATTGTTACGGGCGTGCGGTGCATGCCAGTGTCGCCATCTACGTCGTGTTTAGTGGGACGGTTATTGATCGTTCGATTTCTTAAATATCATGTACCGATGAAATTGCTATGTCTTGTAGTACATACAGCGCTGCTGTTTTTATTTGGATAGAGTTTATAAAACAATTTTCGAAGATATCAACTACTTAATGTTGCTCTTTACGCTGACGGACTTGTGTTCTATTTGTTTTTGCATTAAGAAAGTAATATATTAATTTTGAAATCTATATTTCGTGTTTTAAATAGTAACTTTCATTGTCTGCATTGTTAGTAAGTTATAGATCTATTTATTTTTTTATATACTTAGTCTTTGTGTCACAGTACACGTTAACCACAATTATTGTTTATTCTTTTATCATAATTATAAATTAATCTTCATCTCTTAGCATCATTTACATGTTCAAATTGTATAGCAAGCATTTGTCATTCTATTTTCATTTTATCGCGATTTAGTTTCTAACATCCCCTATTAACGAGATCCCTTATTGTATTATAGTGAGTTTTATTTGCAAGTATATTTTCGCTGACTTCATGATTATCACAGTTCATTCAGTACCATAAATAATAATTTAAAATGTATCCCATACAAATATAGTCTGTCATTGTACAACCATTAACATCATTATTCATAGCTATTCTCGCTTTCCGAATCGCTTGTCTATCTTTTGATTGTTGTCCATCCAAGGGGGAACCCTTGGATTGGCACTACGTTTACTAACTACTGAACAAATGAGGATACCAAGATTACAAATGTATTCTAATTTCTTGCACTACAGTAGCGTCTGAAATTTTACGAGTATTATGTTAAGGGGATTTAATTTAACCTTTTACTAGCTAAACCTTCCTCTTCAATCACTCTATTTATTAAAAAATACCGCATCAAAATCCGTTGCGTAGTTTTAAAGATTTAAGCATACACAGGGATATAGGGACAGAAAAAAGCGACTTAGTTCTATACTATGTAATGATTTTGAAGGCTAATAGTATTTGTCTCGAAATTTTGACAAAGTATTATGGCCACCATATTGTACAGTCATCTTTCACAGCGGCTCGCGCATAGCGACGTGTGTCCGCCATTAAGTTATTAACATCTCGGTGCTCCCAACCTCGAGGGATGATATCTAAATTGGTGTATCTCGCCCCTCAAATCATAATTAATGGCATAGGACAGTTTACTTTAAAAATGTAAGCTCAATTTGTTAACGACGCTTAATTGCTTAATCCATGAAATTATATAATCATAAATATTAAATAGCTGTGTGGCCGGTTTGCCAAACTGTAAACATGGGACCCTTACAATTTGGACATACCCTGCTGTCTTATGCGTAATACAAATGAAATGTGTAGTGAAGTTACGAAACACTAATTAGGAGAGGCAGGTGGTTTGGGAATTAGGAAAAAATGTAACGATAATAAGTGTACCTTACACACATGCAATTTTAGGATGAAGGACACACTAAATAATAATCTGCCCGTCGTTTGAAAATGTTAATTTTAGAACAATATTTGGAGGAGATACTTAATATGCGCTTAAAACTCGGTAAAACATACTTTCCCATTAACTATTCGAATGAGAGATGTTTCTGAATGAAATTAAAGTCGTAGAACTTTAATAAAAATAGATAACACACTCTTTGAGGAAAACAATGAAAAAGAAATTTTATTTTTCAATTAATATGGTACTACATACCAAAATGTTCATAACTTAGTAAGCATGCTCTCTATGAAAAAGCTACACTATAACCCGAGATAAATAAGGAAAATGACGAATGGTGACCGCGACGGCACCACAAAATATGCACGATTTGTCATAATGTCTCATGAATTCAAGGTTATGTTGCATGTCTCATTTTGTTACTGTGCTCATATTCATGAAGCGTTATTTTCCTGGCACGCTTAAAAGGTTTCAGTCATTTAAGTCGACGCATCGTGAATTCACTTGTTTTAATCCTTTTTTTTGTTTATACCTACTTTTAAGTTTAGTACTGGAATTTACTTGATATTATTTTGATTAAACTATAGATAAATTCACGGTTCATTTAACGATTTTAATAATAAAAAGTAGTCTGTGTTACTCTTAGTTAGGGCGTTTTGTAAAGCATATAATTATAATGCACCTACTTATTCTGTTTTTTTAACTCGCACCACTAACCTCATTAACCAATGCTAGCACAATAGTAATCACAAAAGAAAAGAACGGATCGATGCGTGCGATTTGATTCTATAAACAATAGGTGCGTTGGTTTAGTTTACAAGTGAATTGTGAACGTCGGGCGCTGGCCGCCCCCTTGCCGCCCGCTATCGATCATGCACGCGCTGCTGTCGGCGTGTGCGTGTAGGTGTCGGTGTCGGTGTAGGGTGCACGATAGGGGCACACGTATGAATATATTAAAGCTTTAATGTGTGTGTTTTATGCATTGCTCTGATGGTTTATATTGGGATGTAGGTTGGTTGCGTTTGAATTTTAAAGCGATTCGTAGATGATAATAATGTTCTTAACTGATAAGCTTTATTTATTCCATAGAGTTTATTCAAAAACATTGATTTAATGAGCCGTATTATATTTAAAGCTTACTTAACTCCGCTGACGTAGCAACCCAAAGTGAGTCTTGGCCTCCGACACAAGAGCTCGCCACTTGTCCCTGATTTGCGCGGTCTCTAGCTATTCATAGCTATGTAATCGATTTTAGTATGTACGGACTATTTAAAAGACATTTTTTTATTTTGGCCTGATTAGCGTACGTAACACTTCGTGCAGTATCTCCATTTAAGCATGTCATACGTAATAAAATACATAACCGTAATATAATAAAACGTTAGGGTGGTCTAATTAATGCACCATGTTAATTTCACGTTCTTTAATATCAGTTATTCATGGACATAGCTTATCTATACGGTGAATTGGTGTAGGCGCCCCCACAATGCACTTCGCGCTGTATCGATTAATTCGGACACGCATTGCTATTTCACTGGGGCAGGGGTATTTGGCCGGTTTCGCTGTACGTACTCGTAGGTACAGGGCAATGACTAACGCCGGGGTGGAATACAACGTCAATAATAATAGTAGGAATGAATAATTGTTAGGAATTACATTAAAACATACAATAAATAATAATGTATCTATGTTTATTTCATCAAGTATTGAAATTGTGACTACTCCTTGAAGACAAGATTAAAAATATATGTCGTGCAAAGGAACATTATTAAACAGGTTGCAGTAAGTCTAGCTAAAACATACCGTACAACAAACGTAGTTATAATAAGTATTTAAAATGAGTGTCGTATGTTATGGAAATTATTTCATTGTTTGTTGTCCATTGCAAAAACACCTTGCCAAGTGTTGGTAGATCGATGGTATTGATAAGTTATTTGATATCATAAAATTCGTGAATAAAGGATCCGCAGACCAAAAAAATATGAACAGGTGGACATTGCTATAGGTTTCAAGTTAAGTTGTAATAAAATTATTGTAATTAAAATAAATAAGTTGTATATTAAAATACATTTAAATTCAATTAAAATATTATACTTTTGATCATAACATAAGTAACGCAGATGCAAAAAAAACATAATAATTTTACTAATGTACTTCACAATAAAAAGTTATAATTTATAATTTATTCAGCCGCATATAAGTTATTAAATACTATAGCTTTTATTCGTTATTTAATTGAATAAACATTTGTTCTCCTAATTATTCAGAATAATTGTAAAAACTTTTTTGATAATTGACGGTATCTACCATTTGATTTATTAATTTGGCTGGTTAATTAATTTGTGTTTGTGTTGCGTTCAACATTGAGGTCAGCTCCAAATAATATTCTCATTACTCACAATTCCTAGTAATGCTGAACGCTCCATAAAAACTTTTCCTTATACCATTTACTCTGTTAAGTCCATTACCAACACAATGAAACATTCGTTCCTATAAATAGAACGCGATGTACCGACGGCCACACGTTAAAGTACGAAAATAAACAACTTTATGTGGGTTACATTTTAAACTCAATCCAGAGGTCTCCCGTTTTATATTTGGTATCGGACTGCCCATATTAAGAATAGGATTTTTTTTTATATTTATGGTATCAAAATATGTAATTAGGAGATTCTTTTGCTAGAACCTGGTCCTAAAATAATTGTGTCTATCGTTAATATTGTATTTCTATACAATGTAGGCACATTTATGTGTTTTTAAGTCGATGTTATTGTCGTAGTAAATAGTGAGTAACATACAACAGTGTGTGGGAGCTTTAGCTTAAGAACTGTGTTAGGATCAGAGGGTTCTTCGTAGATTAAATTGGCAAAGGCCGCATGAACAATATGAGTGTAATGTTGACATTTCTTCGCAGCTCGCCCGGACGTCCTTTCCCCTCCCGTCGAGGCTAAAACCCATTGATTTTGCGTTCCATGAGAGATTACTTCCCGGAACGTTTACCGTGTTCCCCTCTCGTGGTGGAAGTTACCCGACGAGTTTCATGCAAGATTAGTTCGATATGAGCTCTGAATTGCGTTTTATTGGCGAATATTCGATAAAGTTCCGTTGATATATCCTTAGAGTTTTGTCGTAAATCACGTAGTTTTGTTATCAGAATGTCCAATAAAAAAGTTGAGTAGGTGTAGTATGTACATTTATGTGAAGTTGCGAGATGGTATATTACTATAATTAGATATGAAATTGACGAGAACAATTAATTGGACGTACCTATTATGTAAATTGTATTAGTAGTAGAGTTGTTTATTTGCTATAATCTTGTAACACATTAATTAAATATGAAGTAATAATAGAAACGTTTATTATTATTTAAATGTCACTTGTATTGAATATTAGTGCATTAGTGTAGAACTGTGGATATTTATGTGAATTTTATAATGTATTGGTTTTATGTAAAGTCATTTAAGCGTTGGTTATAAATAGACGTCTACGTTGGCGGATTCAGGGGAAGTTGGGCTAAGAGGCTCAAGTCTCGCAAAAATGAAAATGATGTACTCAAGTTCATTAATGATCTTTGAAAGGGCTAGAAAATTACGAAAAGAAGGGGGGGGGGGGGGGGGAAATTTTTCCATAGTTTCAACTTTCTGAGCTATTCCATCAATCATACCCAACTCCTCGATCCGTCAGCAGAGACGTCTACATATTGATGTAGCGCTTACCTTCGTCCTTTCCCCCAGGTGACGCACAATACAAGCCGTACGTGACCGCGCGGCCGGAGATCGGCACGGTGGACCTGGACGGCGACGAGGACTTCGTGGTGGTCGGCTGCGACGGGCTCTGGGACTTCGTCAGCGAGGACGACGTCGCGCTCGCCGTCTACACGCAGCTCGCCGCGGATCCAGGTTGGTGGCGAACATGTTATGTGAAATTTCAGCGTACCAATTAGATGATTGTTGTTAGAATATCAATGATTTTTTCTGATATTGTAACATTTGTGTTAATCGTGAGCAGATAAGAAGAAACAGCGAGTTTAGCGTGGTGCTTTTAAAGTTGTGTGAACTACATGAATCGTATCTATTAAACCAGCGTGTATTAAACCATCTTATTCAACACCCTTCTTATTCACAGAGGTGATCAGTAAGATTTTAGAATAGCAATGCGTTTTAGTGTGAAAATAATGTTATGTGTCATCTAATGGTGGTAGATGTAATGTTTAAACTCTATCCTTGAACGTTGAAAATCTTAAAAATGCCTATCCAAATGTGACTCATAGTTAATGTGTTCCAGCTAGCAGTCGTATTTATCACGTCACAGTAACATTTTACTTTTTTTGACAATTTCATTGTTATATTACATATTTCATTCTATTATTAATTTATTGGTATTCGTTAATGGTTATGTGGAGAAATACTAACGCGAGCAGTAGCTTAAAACAAACAGTACATTATATTTTTTAAGTCCATTTAACGACATATTTAACTGACACAGTTGCTGTAAAAATGAATAATTATCGAAGTAAACAAAATTGTATGCCATACGGTTGTTATTTGTTCTTATATCAGTAATGGTTTTGACATATTACGCCCGTTTGTGTACCGTCAAATCATCCATTGTTATACAATTCGTAAAATGTAAATTTTTAAAGCAAACATTATCATTGCCTTGTATGTCATTCGAGAATTCTTTGGTAATGCTAATATCCACCTATTATGATTCATAATAATAATATTTTTAACGATCGTATTCATTGTGTTGACTCAGTACATACATTTTAGATCGGGTATAGAATTGGGATCGATGATCTAATGTCAATGTTTGATCTGCAAAAACGATTTGGCGAACAATTATGATTGGCACGATTGAAGCATTATGATATTGGGTCACATGACTGTGACGCAACGAGTGTTTGTTCTGAAACAACAGTGTTCTTAACGACTTAATGAGAACTTTCACAGTTGTCACACTCGCTGGGTGCGATGACAAGACGTGGGGTCGGCGGAGTTTGGTAGTCGTAACTTAGGCGCCCTCAAGTCCTCGTAAAGTGTCTTTAATGGATCGCAAAGCGCGGGCGAAAAGGGCTTTTATGTTGCTCAACAGATTTTTTGTTGTTACGTAAATGTGAGGGCTTTTCATTGTCGCGCTCTCACGGAGAACGGGGGTTGCTTTGCTCGCGGCACTTTCACCGATTGTTGCGTTAGAACGCCGGCGGTTTCCTAACAATGGAATAGGCTTAGAAGGAGTCTCTTACGTGGTGTAAAGTAATACCGCCTGCTAAAAAACGGCACCGAGATATGTTATGTAAACGCAATGAACAGGCCAGTCTATTTGGCCAATGACTCCATTTGATTGAATGTATAAGTTTTTTTTCGTTCATTTATCGAATAGAAAAATAGCGTCTTTGGTTAAAATATTGTCCTAAATATTGTCAAGTCAGTTTCAACCCAATACTAGTTTTGCTCATGTAAATATCATTAGATATTGGTGAACTTTTAAGTGAACTGTTATTAATCTTTTAAATGAATGACGTTGTGATCAAGCTTATAAATCTCAACAATAGTAATTATGGGGTTTGCGAATGTCATTTGACTATCGTATTACACACAATAATGACGATAAGCATAATTTTCTAATCACATCATTCATGTACCGTAATCCGGTTTGACATATTCCCCCGCTGTCCACGGGAGTCTGTCAACCCGTTGACAGCTTGACAGTGTGAATTGTAGGGGATTTAATGCACGGTCGGATATTCAAACTCAAATTTCTGTCATGTGATTAATGTTGCTCCTCTTACGACATCAACACTCAATTAAATTCAAGGGATAGACCGACAACACCGATTCCGTATCGCGTCAGGCGTCAAAAGGAAACGCGGCTCCTTTAGTTTTATTTAGCTTCGACGTTTTTACTTACCGGTTTCTTTGTTTGAACGAGGCTTGCGAAAAAGTTTAATGCGGACAACAAGAGTGTATTTTTTGTTCCGTAACGAGATTGCTGCGGTGCCTAGATTTCAGTCTGGCTGTGGTCAGGCGGCCGCAACAGCCCCACAATATTGTGTCGTAATTGCGTCGGAAGTGGGGAAGTGTAGAAATTGGATACTTTGTTTTCACTACGCCCCTGTCGCGCTCCCGACCTCCCCTCCAGTGTCCTTATGAAGCCTTTTTAATTATTAGCTCACCGAGCACATTGTAACCATTGTCTCTGATGAATGATGAATATGTACAATAAATGGCAACAAATTGGTTTCGTTGTTTATTGGTTAACGTCGAAATTATTAATGAGTCCGCTTATCTTTCTGTCTGTCTTTCGCTATGTAGTATTAGTCTTTCTTTAGCCACGAATAATTAATGACAAGACGTTATATTAGTAATAATTTGTAATCCTCCGGCAACATTTGGCTGTAATAGAATTAAAATATTTATTTAAACCTCAATCCTTTCGACCGTATTCACGACTCACTCCGAAGTGGACATACGACGGCCTTATTGGATTATGAGTTTTAACAGTTTAAACTGTCGGAGTCGGGATTCAAACAGGGGTGGCCGGCCGGCACTAATGCGGCCGGTGGCAGTGAGGATTATGTGATCACGTTACCTGGGTGTTTCGTGCTTTCAGTTTTATTAGCGAGCCGTTAAAGTGTAATTTCCATGAGCCGTATCATTTCGAGTTGAATGTTCGATTTTTGATCGGGTGAAAAAAAAAATCCCTCAAGTAATGTCCTTTACTGTGTGTTAGAAATGTTAGAATTAATAGCTCGGTTATGTTATATATTGTATTTCTATGCGAGTTAAAACTATAATAACGACCTATATTATTATTGTTTTAAGTCGCATACGGCGTATTATTTAGTAATATGGTAGTAGTAAACGAGCATGCATTCTACCTGATAGTGGCCACTGTCGCCTATGGACATGTCATGAACCCTAGATAATCAGATTCTACCTTAGGTTGGCCACAAGTGTGTGGCTTCCTCATGAGGACTAAGTTTGAGCAACTTGGATAAGTATGACTCCCTTATGACATCCTTTAATTTGAAACTCAGCAACGCTTAACACGGCTTTTATTAGGCAGGAATAAGTGTGGCGGTGGTGCCACCGGAATCGAACCACAAAGGGCTCTACCACCTAATTATGAATGGTGGAATCATTAAAGCGACTTAGAGATATTTTTACAATACAGCGAGTAGTTACAATAACATTCCTCGATGGATTTGTGCACAAAGGCAGTAGGTATTGTAGGTACTGTAGGTAGGTATGTAGTGTAGGTACCAACGAGCATGGGTCGCGGGCAGCGTGCAGGCCCCGCAGTCTACCGCGCCAGCGATCCCGCCGATAACATTGTGCCGCGATACCGATACCAGATTAGAGACACGTCACACGTGCCACAACAATAGCACTGTAACAACGGCACACGGTCTAATTATGTTTCAGCGTTTGATTAATTGTCGAATTGTATTGCGTACTAGTTTATAATTGACGACCCACGTGGCAGAGGCGCGGTCTGATCCCTGACCGGGCTGACGTTTGAACAGAATGTTTAGATTTTATTGATCACTTAAGCTACTTAATATATTCAGTAATGTTACAGTATACAAAAAACTATCTATATGTATAGAAATCAAGAAATTAATAAGGTAACGTTTTTGTCTATTGTCTTTAAACTTGTTCTTCACATTTTTAAATAATAGAATATGTAAGTTCTTACCCACTACTACGTGTCAAGTTTGCGTCAATTCAGCTGTTAAACGTTATTAGATTAAATATTTCGTGACCATTAGTGACTCAATTTTAGTTCTCTATTCAAGTTAAATGTAGTCGTGTTGGTTCAAAAAGTTCTAGATATTTTTTCTTTGTTTACCTACCTTGTACTTCACATTTAATTGTTAATCAAACAACCTTGCAAGTCGAAATGATTCATACAATCTTCACGGTTAATCTGGTCACTTTAGCACGAAAACATTTCAATCGCGCTATGTTGTAGATTGTAGAGTCTTATCTTCACAATGGAATGGAGAATGGAGCGCGCTAAATACCCGCTCCGTGTGATATTTCTGAAATATGTGTGAAACGGCACGTTAATTATTATAACGCTATCGTAATCATGATAAGACATACAATAAATTCATAAATTCTTAATGATTCATAGTCTTTGATGTAATACGTTATAAAAATTATTCATGTGCATATTTAGCTAGATGACTAGTTTGTTCTAAAGAAAATTAATGTTAACTTATGTCTTGTAGGCCCTGTAGCATATGTGTGTTGGTTTCAAAATTAAAATCATTCGGTCACAGAGTAGAGAGTTTTTATATTTATGATATAAATAATTATTTATATCATAAATATAAAAAGTTTCAGATGTATGATATCATAATATACATAGTTTTAGGGTCACACAAGTCTAATAAAGTCCGTCCAAAAGACAGGGAAGGGGTCGAAAACATTAAATTTGTGTCACGTGCGCTTTGTGTAAAATAATTGGGTAAGTGCGAGTCGAACTTGCATTATTTGAGGGTCCGTAGCACCATTTATTTATTTTGAAAATTTGTAATTAAGTATGCAGCTATAGAAAATCCTACATGCATTGTGAAAATTTAAAGTGCCTGTCTCTTATGGTTCGATAGTTAAACCGAAAAAAGTTGAAAAGTTCCGTTTACTTGAAAGGACCTTTAATGATAGGAATGATGAGGACCTTATATGAGGGGAACATTTTAATTTTTTACTTTGTCTTTATTTTCCGCATTTCTTGTTATAGCGATCACATTAATACGCATTAGGTAAACATTCAAGCATCTGTCTTTTTCGATTCAGAAGATAGAGCCCCTTGTGGGATGGGCAGCGGAGACTAATTAATAAGGTACCATTATTTCATTCTGTTTACGGAACCTTAAATATAGTAATTACTAATCATCAACGGGCGTGCACGCAAACGTCGTGACAGTGTCACAACAGTTGGCACCGCCCGCGGCCGCGCGTGCGCCGCGTCGCCGGCTCTGATTGACCTTGACTCTGATCGATACGAAGGCGTTCGTTATCTGCCAACTTTCATTCATATATCTAGTAGGGAATATATCGCTGTGACGCATTCTATGTAAATAAATAAACACGATTCAATCGTGATACTGGGTACGCAAAGTAGTTTTTTCTGTTCTTCCGTCTTTTGAAGTCCGCTGCTGCACTTAGGCGTCTTTAATGGAGATTTTGCCAATAGTCAGCGTGCCTAGTATGAATGTTGGTGACACTAATAGGTATTGATGTCATACAGGAAGGATGACGCATCTCTTGGATTTTGTCTCTTAATCTCTTCGTACAACATCTACGACAAGACAGGGAGAAGGGAGGGAGGCGCTATTCAGGACCGCATTGCACACAGCACGGTGTAGTACGGTCCCTAATTGCAATTGAAGTTATACCCCCTTGTTAAGTGAACGTTCACCTTGGAAATGTCAATTTGAAAATTTTCCGTCCTACATTTAGGAACCAACTTGGCAAATGTGCATTGCTCGTAAAATTCAAGTTTATATGTATGTACAAGTAGTCAAGTGTGGGCTATATTTAGACGTTACATCATAATTACTAACTGGATTATCTTTAGAAATGATTCACTTATTTGATATCATTTACTATTATGTTATTAATTAGTAATTTCCTCTTTATGATGGAAATTTACAAACATGTTCCTTATAATTACCAAACATCAATAACTATTCATCAATAACATCAATACATCAATAACTGCAATTTTACCTTATATTGATATAGGTAGCTAAATAGTAAATTCAAGAGCCTTACTAAAATCCTTTCCGTAGTAATATTCCATTACCTATATCGTTTAATAAGCAGCTGCGTCTCTTTATGGAGTGATTCAAGTTTGTTTTATTAGTATTAGCAGCATACATTTGATAATTGCTCTAAACACTGGCGCTGTTCCTTCATTAAGTCATTGACTCGAAAATGTTTATGTTCACGACGGTGGTTATTTTTAGCGACAACATCTTGAATACTGCTGGGTAATTGCCGACCTAAATCCAAGAGAATGTAGTTTCGGTCGTTACTCAATTAAAGTATTTAATTTCGGTTCGTAAAGTTAGCTGGAAATTCCCTAAATGTCTCTAATGGTGGCGTTTAAAGAGAATGTGTATCGATTAACGAGAGTAGGGCCCTACTTGTGAAACAAGCCGTGCTCTATTCGAGGCTCGTTAGCATCTCTCTTCCGACTGTGTTAGAGATTGTACGCAGTTATTTCTCATGGAGTCTTGTCTTATTGTTCGCGAATAATAATCTGCTTGTGTGTTGCAATGTAATTTTTAAGTATGTGTTTAGTAAGATTTTTAAGGATGTATTTACCCACTATGTTCCTATGTACACTAGGCCCATCGCTAAAATACTATTTCGAGACAATAATGTGAAATGATTGGCAATTCTTATATGAATGAAGACGAAGTTATTTTGACTGCTCAAACTGACTTAATAAATTATCTCATCACAATAAATTGTTACGTTGATTTTTATATAATTGACTAACCGTTTTATTGCAGCGAGCGCGTGTGAACATTATAAAATAAAATGTTTCTAAAGTAAGAAGGAGTTATAAAACAAAGTTCACTAAGTATGGAAGTAATGCAAATATCAATGGTGAAACTTGCGTCAAAAAGTATGATTGACCGATTTCAAAATTAACTCTGACGAACTAAAACATTTTACATTTTTTTTCTTATTTCGATATCATGCTCATTAGTCATGTAAAATAAATTTACTCATTAGTAAATTTATTTTACATGTCATCAACAGTTATGCAATTATAGAGACGTCGAAGCAGTAATGCACCGTGGGCCGTTGAAACTGTCGAAAGTAAGCAGTTGCAAGATTCGTTTCCTATGAAAGTATAGTTGAAGTCTCGCTCTACATGTGATGCGGGGCGGAGCGGGCGCGCTGGCGGGTGGCGCTGGCGAATTTGCATTGTAAACAAGCGGCCGCGGACGCCGTTGCACCTCCATGCCTTACTTGACTAATGCTATGTCTCATCACGCTTGCATTTATGTCCGACGATCGACCGTTTCGCACTTCAACAATGAAGTTTTTCATAGCGTTTTGGTTCGAGCGAATTTTGCATACGACGGTCACCGTCTGACCTTCAGGCCCGGAATAAATAGTGAACCATTTCACCGTCTCCGTCCTCGTCTAGCGTCAGCGGAAGAACGCCGAACGTCACTTGTTGCTCGTTGCCGTGAAATAAAGCAGGCTAACAAGGCATTCGTGAGAACTGATTGATTGTTGATTAATAAAAAAATACTTGCGGCCAGACGACCAGTGTCGGTCGTATAAAACAATGCGTCTAGTGATTGTATTTCCAGTCGAGTGGTCGTACCGCGTGGCGCGTGGGGGTGCATTTGTAATAAAAATGTATAGCGGCGGCGGAGGCGGTAGGCCCCGCGACGCTCGCGCTTGTTGCCACGCGGCCCTCTCTCTTTGACATCATTACAATTATTGTGCTACCCCCTGTCTCCTCCCGGCCACAATGATCGTAAACTTGCTACAGTAAACACGCCCGTATTTGCTTAAAGCAACATCGTAATGAAGAAGTTTTTTTACCGAAGGGCTCTTACAGCTACTGATTTTGTGTTGTCTCTACGACTTTGTATCAATGCGTATGTTATATCTTCGGAAGGCTTTGATGCAGGTTTTTTTCATTAAAATAATGTAACTCTTTAGGTAGGTATATTATCATTCAACCCTTTAGAATCTTCAATAAATATGGAATTACAAGTTATTGCAGTTTCATATCAGTCTCCTAAGATGTAATATTGTAAATTCAAAGTAAACAATAACTTCATATTTTCTATCGTTGGTTGCGTCACCATTGCGTT
>DWPV01004142.1:0-14024 GCA_018251915.1 Urbanus proteus proteus
ATTTTAGATGTCCAAAAGCGCTATGTCACTATGACATAAGATCACACAATAGAAGAACGTTCACACTAAGAAAAAGAAACTAAAGAAAAATTCACACTAACACATAAATATACTGTTTAATTTTATGAAACGTACAGATAATATACATAACCATAAATATAAATCTCAACCGCTGGCTACCGATTCCCATAAATGCTTCATAGTTGCTTCATATTCGAACTTAACGACCATTGCGTAAATTCCATAAACTCGGGGTAACTGAGGCCGGTTTATGAGTTTACGTAATTTTACGACTATTAGTAAAGTCCATATTAGTGTTACTGAGATGGTCATTGCCTACAATGTAGTGTGGTTACAAAGTTACGTATTAATTCATTAGTTATCTGTTTTGTCAACCCTTTGTACCGCAGCGAATCGAGTATAAACATTAGTTCATTTAAGATGCTAAACTTCTATGTTTCTATGTAGATGGTTTATCGTAAGCTATTTGCTAGATTATATCTAAGGAAATTTAGTAGTGATTTTATTATTTGGAGGCAAAATGAGAAATTGATTCTCGTTGTAATCGTTTTTTAACGTTTGTTTGTTTCAGAAGTGGCGAACAAAGAATAATTGAGGAAATATTTCAATATTTAGTAATAAACGAACGGACGAAGAGAAACGAGTAGGAAACTAATATGCAATTTACTAATAAAAAGTGTTACTACCAATATTACACATTTATAATCAACTTCAAATAAATAAAAAATCTAATCATAATCAATACCAAAGACCAATCGCTAAATTAACAATTCAATCCATCGTTACCGAACTTGTAAAACTAATTAACGTGCCTATAAATTGGTAAGTCGGTGTATAAGAAAATAATTCATGGCGATGAAGTTACCACTTTACCTGCGTTATGTGTGCGACATTAATTACAATTAGGGAGGGCGAAACTCCCGAACTGTAACTCTTGGGAACTATATATTAATTAAAATCTATCGGCAAGTTTATTTCACGTCAGTTTTGTTCTTGCCCTCAAGGCACGGGTTCTCAAAGTATAAGCATTGATACAATTCGTGTATTTTTAGAGTTAAATAATACATTTTCAAATGTATACACAATTGGGCTAAATAAAATTCAAAAGTCGTAACTAAAACTAAACTTTAAATTGCGATATAACTTATAATAACACGACGAAGATCAAATCTATGCTCTATCTGATGTTGGTGACTTACTATTAGCTAAACTGTAAGCTTATTTGCTACTTTAATCTTATTAATAAAACAATAAAATGATGTCCACGAGCGGTTCACTAAAGAATCAATTAAACAAAGACTATATTTATTTTAACATTTTTTTCATTTTATACGCATTCAAATCATTTGTATTTCGTTTAAAAGGTTTTTTATCTTCTGTTTAATTATTGTCTTTGTAAAAAAATGCCTTCGTTTGACATGAGAGAATGATATTCGGTTCCCCAATTTATTTTCCCAGCGTATTTATTGTATGCATTCCCAACATCCAATTTCATCGAATTCATTTCCCAATACAATTTCGTTAAAATTGGATGACACAATTAATTGCTTGTTAAGTAGCGATTCATTTCTCTATATTCAAATTATTGTTGTCGTAATTTTTATAGTATTCCTAATCAACTTTTTGTTCTAATGCTGGCTTTAGAATAAAATGGTTAAAGAAGAACTACAAATTTCCACCATGACAAGGATACAAAAGTATTTCATTTAATAACTTAGAATTAAATTTTTATTACTTATATGATATCAATATTCTATCACATACAAAGTATAGTACTTCAATAAAACAACTCTAAGAGTACCCACAAACTAAAGACTTTTTATCGGCCGATAGTTGGGTCGTTTTGTTAATCAGTATGGAGAGGTAGGCATACGTACATTACAGCGATTTGTACGGCCTATAAATGCATACCTCTCCAAACTAATTAAGATATCGACCCCACTATCGGCCGACAAAAAGTCTGTAGTTTGTGGGTAATGATAATTTTATTGTGGGTATTTTCTTAATTACAGTACCACCGTAAACAATTATTAAGACAAATGTAATTATGTCATCTCATGAACACTAATATACATCACTGGGATATGACCCTTAGATACCTACATAACTTTCAGAACTTAAGATCGTAAACGACCCTTATGTCCCTCAAAGTCATTCGTTCTCATCATTGTTAACCTATTACTATCTCACTGTTAGGTACGGATTTCTTCGTGTAATAAGAATAGTTAAAATCAAAATCCAGTACACTAGTCAATTATAAATTTCTAGAACCCACACAATTTTAATAGATTTTTTGCACAATTTACCTCATTATTAATAGAAATATCAAAACGTTTAAATAAATACGTACATCAATGCCACTACGCCGTTAGTTGAGAGCCACTGTCCTAAGTCCTAGAACTTCCCTTCCTGAAAGGACGGATTACACGCAGTTTTATTAAGACTTTTTGTTAGAGAGGCTTAACGTAGTATTACTGAGGTTTAGCGGAGCCTGGGAAAGGAATAGGCGTGAGTCATTTGAAGTTTTTGGACCAGGTACTATTGTGCCTTTACCTACTTGTGGATAGTACGTTTACAATAAGTACTTGTGGATAAGCTTTGTCGTGTGTGATCTAAGGACAACTTCGTAAATGAAATGTAATGAAGTGAAGTGAAGTAAAGTGAAGTGAAGTGAAGTGAAGTGAAGTGAAGTGAACTGAACTGAACTGAACTGAAACTTGTATATAAGATTTAAACGTCACTAACAATCAACTATCTAGAAACACGGTCATGTTTCAAAACCAATGTTTGACTATTATTCTCATTAACAATATACATATTATTTTATGCCAATGTGATATGATATCAACTGAGAAAATTCGGTATTAATACCGAATTTTATAATGCCACATAAAGACACTCGCCTATTAATAAAACCACATATTGCAGTCGTATTTTTATAGGATAGCAAACGAGCCTGCAATCTAAGGCTTCTCTCATAAGGTAACTTACAAACTTAATAATATGAGACATCGTGTTTCCATGGGGCTACCAATAACTGAGTCAATTATTGAAAAAGGAAATAACATAAGGAAATCATTTCCTTTATACATTCCTTCCTTAACGCCACTTTTCTTCGCTCCCCGTCATTTATCACGCCTCGGAAAAACACGTTAAGGCGAAAAGAGAAGAGTATTAGAGGGGCGAGAATATTGCGATCTTTTAAAATTTATTATTTAATTTAACAAATACTCGTTTATAATTTAATTTTATTGGGTTCGTGCAAAATTGGTATGGTTTCTTCGGGAAGGTACTACTACACCGATCTTTACCGTTTCGTTGGGAGGATGTGGCTGTAGCTCACTTACAATATGCGATTCTTAATCGTAGCCACGAACCTGCAATTGACTCAAATAGAACTCCAGTTTTATACGAAGTACGTTCATCTTTTTATTTAAAAAAATCGATCTTTAACCTTATATGAACACTGAAAGCACGCCTACTCCTTCCTATTCAAGAGTATTAATGAGGTTTTAGATAAGCCGTGAGGGTTTTGTGTCATCTAAATTCCATTATTGTCCATTTTGAGGACAATTTTTTTTAATATAGTGTTGCAAACAGCGCTGATACGTATAGTAGTGAAAAAAAGAAAGAAAGAAAAAATAGAACTAACCTAAAAGAGAACAAAACCTATGCTAGAATCATAATTAATATTACTTCTTTGGCAAAGAGAGATCTCCCGCCAGACTGAGTGATCATGCCTGGGGAACGGCTGTGCTCTAACAGTCTTAGTTCGAAGCTTGTATGTATGCAAAGTATTGAGAATACTTCGATAGCGCGATTCAGAATACTCGTGGCGCCATCTCATGAGAAGTAGCGGGAAGTAGCCACATTACTCTCTACTCAGACCGGAGGTCGATAGCATCTGTGCTGGTGAAGTTTTTGGTGCTAGCACCTCGTGACGCCTTAACGAATTGCTTTTATTATATAAACGCCAAAGCTGTAACAGCATCACTTACATACATTGTCTATAGCAAAATAGCTAATAGCAATACCATAAATATGGCGTGGTTCAAATTACCATAAGTGGTAGCCGCGAGCCGTAACAAAAGATATCCGTTTCCTACATCATTTATCACGCGGTCTCCACGGACGAGCTCCAAATCCACGCTCACACGATGCTGAGTTCCTGGTACTTTACACGCGAAAATTGTAGTTGTGGGAATTTTATGTTTTCTACTAAAATCCTCTAAAACATAATCAATTATGCCATTTATTTCACAGTACCTAATATTAAACCCCGTTTTCTCTAGTTTTTCTTCATTTATGGCCTAGGTAAAAATAAACTGCTTGGCATTCTGAGGATTCCATGTTTCCTCGGTTAAACAAATATTTTAACGATGATATACATAATTTGCCTTAGATTATGTGTGTATTTGTTCATAGCGCCTGCATTAAATTATAAAGTGTAGTTGTAATATTAGGTATTGATTTTTATTGTAAATTCACCGAATTTCACCGGTCTTGTTTCAATTTGAAGGTATTCTCAAATATTACTAGACCCGGCACCTCGGGTATTAACTTCAAAGTTTGAATGTAAAATATTCATTGGAAAGTAATTTTCTAACCGAACACCCAGCGCCAACTTCAGCACTTACCAAATCTGCAATAGACTTGTAAAGTAGATCTCGACGCGAAATTAATTAAAACAACTTACACAACTTGTTCCCTTAAATCCATTAGGCCCAAAGTATACAGGACTCTTAAAGATCCTTTCAGCGTGGATAAAGGATACCCACGAAAATGATCACTGCCGAGGATCCGTGTAGGTATAATGTTTTTCTAACAATTGTATAGGAAGCAAATTGAAAAACTTAAAACGTTTTCTACACTCAAAGTCCAATAGTAGGGTTTTCTCCTGTATCGTGAGTGCCGTGGACACACGCATACACGAATACACAACACCCAGACCCAGAACAGAAATCTGAATTCATCATTCAGATCTCCGTCTGGCCGGGAATCGATCCCGGGACCCATTGCGAGTCAGAACGGTACAGTAACCGTTCCGCCATGCGGGTCGTCAAAAACAAACAGTTATTAGATAGTGAATGGTCACAGCCGCCCATTGACATTTATAATATCTCCAGGGGGATACGACCATCTCTTAAATATTATTTAAATCTTACTATGAAATTGCAAGCAATTACTTCGTTAAAACAAGGCTCTTTTAATAATCAGGTATCATTAAAGTTCTGCATGTGTGCGACCACAGGTGCGTGCTACCCCTGAGGCCTAAGTGTAAACGGTTCATTAAATTAGTACCTCTCTCATATCACAACTTTTACAATAGAATACGCAACCACATTTCTATTATAAAACAAAAATAGACGCAACTGTGTCCATGACTCAGTTAAAACTCAGAATTCTACCATTTTCAAATATTTGCTTACTTGAATAGGCGTCTTACCCATAAATTCCGTTTAATCAATATGAAGACCGCTGCTTCATACAGATCATCTATGTACGACAATTGTAACGCTACGGTTATTAAACTAACACAAATGTTGATGCTCGCTTGCCGTATATTACCAGATGAATCCTCAAATTTAAGTCATTTTAAGCAACCCTAATTTATGCTCACTTTAATATTTATAATAGCAATAATAATGGATAGTTAGGAGCCAGTTAATTCTAATGCTTATGCTTACTGTTCGTTCTGAATTAGTTTGACCCAAAAGTTTACATCTAAACGTAATTACAGCTTCATTCAACGACGAGCTAATGTCTTATTAACAGGTTAGGATGTGAACCACCACAAGCGAGTAACGAATTAGAACAATAGTAAATTATTCCTTGAATTTTAAATGTTTGGCTATTAAATAAAATAGACTACATTTCATGAAACGTTATATGCGCGTTAAGCCGTAACTTCTCTAATGGACGGTGAATATAATTGATATGACTCACTTAAAAATCTCTCCTTCGACTCTTAAAGTTACATGCTAGATGTATATCAGAGGCTCTTCTAAAAAATATGCTGTCACTCAAACCGAGCATTTTATTTACCAATCTGATTTACCGGTATTGTTATATTAAATGTCCCTGTCTTTATTTTTATAAATGCTATTTCTATTGTTAATTAAGTTATCGCTTACCAATCTAAAGGAGAATAGAGACTTTATAAGCTTATGATTATTTAATATCGAAATTCTCAAAGTACATTAGTTATTTCATTACTTCACTAGCTTTGGAACTGTGATTGAACTCGTCACATCGGGGACTCGCCCTCTATTTGCATATTACGTATAATGAATTGTCTATAATATCGGTAAATTTTTTAAACCTTTTAAACAAGTCGTTAACAAGTTAAAACTATAATTGTCACGACGATTCATCCTCAATACAATAATTGTCAGTGTCTAATATTAAAAACTAAGTTAGAACTCAATGTAATCTGACTCCGGCGACACCACTGCCACACCAATTCCGCCTTACAACAAATATAATGTTAAATATTAATGAGTAGTACAGCAAATAACTTACAAATCCAAACAGTCAGGGCTCGCTAGGCATTTATGACAGATCTCAAGTAGGACCTCCATTCTGTTTGCAATTAATCACAAATGTCTAATAGCAATGATTTTATTTTCAAGAGAACTACGTTTTCATTTAAACTTCAATTAAAAGTAATACAGCAACGCAAAAGATCAACAACCTTATTATAAATAATGTTCATCTGCTTCCTTAAATAATCTTCGTTAGTAATTTGGCACGAAACAGCGGCTGGCATGTAAACTGTATCCAGCTTTAAAACTGTCTACTTGTCCTTTAAACTCGAGTTCGTAATAAACGCGATTCGGGTTACGCGTCCTTGGTTGGCGGCCGGACACGCATTACCAAATTATTTATCTACAGTGATATGTTGCGGTTAATTTGTTAAATTTGTCTAATAAAATTAAGTCAAACTTCAAAGAAATAAAATTATTTACATTTGTTGGCATAATCCGCAATTTGTTCGAAAATGAAGAGTCTGTTCAATAGTTGTCCTATTTTAACTCTCAAGTTATATGATCTTGTCGCATATATCGCATGTCTGAACATGCGATAAGATCCCGGTTGATTCCCTTTGGACTGGGATTGTAAGTATTTGCGTTTATGTAGATGTGAACCACGAATATTTTTGCTTTACAGCCTACAGATAAATACATACTCGTACATATTACATACATCCTTTGTGTGTTTTTTCTATTGTGAAGCTGTTAAGCGTTGCAAATGATTTATCCACTAACTTTCTGTTTTCAGTTTCAGTCGCGGTGTTGCCCCTCTCCGCGATTTTATCCCCTAACTGCTTTTTACGTAATTCACGATAAGAAAAGGAGTGTTGCTATTCAAGACCGATAGAATACGACACAAAACAAGTGAAGATAGAATGCAAACGAATTATTTTAAAGAGAAATTACATAACGTTGTGTACCATAGTCAACAGAGAAATATCTCTGAATTGTAAATCTCAAAACAAATTTCACTATTTTATTAATTGTGTCTTCTGCTTACATAGCAATGGACTGATGACCTACGCTATTACATAACATAACTGTGTGACTCAATTGATTAAATCCAGACACAATCAAGTAAGTCTGACGGTGTCGAGTGACCGCAACAGATGTGAGCTGGCGTCGGCACCCATTTCCGAGTCGCGCCGAACTGTCATTATTCATGGCTCCCTGTAGAGAAGTGGTTTCTTGTGCCATATTGTGTTGGTTGGCGTTTCATGGGGACCAACTTTATTAGCTTAAATAACAGTTTAAAGGAGTAACGGGATCTTTGTTGATATTGTTATATAGTTATATTATGGAGGTTTCGACTGGCAGAGCGTTTCTCAAGACTACAATATCAACATTATCATAATTATTATTCCATAACTGGGCTTAGGTTTTCTCTTACAATTACGGTTTAGACCATACACATCATACAAACATACACCGGTATTTATAGGAGTATATACTACTACTAAGCTATCCGAGCTTTCACATATTAAAAGACTACAAATTAGCTATTTGTCCGTATAAAATGCTTTTTTTTGAAATTATATAGGACCCAATATTTTTTTATTATTACAATTCATAAAAATGTAGTTGTATCACCGGAGACAAATACTAATAGAAAAGAAAATTATAATAATGTAAAGACGCCACTTTATGACGAGTGTTTAAATTTATTGTTTGATTAAACCAAGCGAAATAGTGGCGATAGAACTCTTTGTATAATTACAATAAGGCGATTCTTAATTCTCAGGAGCTAGATTGACTTCATAGAAAACCGCTATTCTCAAAGTAGTTGCGTAGAATGATCGTGGACGGCAGTGACCACTTACTGCTACGTACATTTGCTACGTAAAATTGACAAGACCTCAAATAAATGATCATGAAAATGAAGCAATTTTTAAACAAACTCAGTAACGTGTAAACTCTTAACCTTTACCCATTCTTCGTAAAACGTAAACCACAAAATAGGCGCGTTAGCATAACAGAATATTCCGAGTGAACAAATCATTTTTCCTAAGGGTCGGCATCCTTATGTATGAAGGGATACAGGGCCCTGTTTTTGCTCTAGCCGGAAAACGCTATCAAATATGATTTATGGTAAACTAGGGCTCTCGGGTCCTTATTAATAGCCCGGCGATACGTTAATGGTGTCGCGCGGAGCCCTGAAAATGGGTGTTATTTTGATATTAAATTAAAAGCGAATTTACTAAAATGTGTAGGCATTCTGGTTTTACAGTTGGCACTAGAAATCGAATTGTATTTACAGTTACTTAAATTTATTTAAGAATGATCCTCGTGGTTTCACCCGCGTTTAAAAAGTAAAAAAAGATAGATATTCAAACATAAATGTCATCCCGCTTTCCCGCGACGGCTTGCGCACGTGCTTGGAGTGCGCGCTAATGGATTTTCAAAAACGCCTTAGACCTTCAGCTATCTTCCAGTGAAAATCTCGTCGAAATCGGTCGAGCCGTTTAGAACAGACAGACAGACAAAAAAATAAGTTGCATTTTCGTTATAGGTATCGTGTATAGGTACTTTCATGATGAATTAAGTAAAATAATGAAAAAATCACAAACAGACACCTTCAATTGTATTTATTTGTAGATGAATAAAATATCAATTACGTTTATATTAAGTACTTCAATTATGTAATCGTCTTAAAGTCAAATTGGACCTAGAATCAGACATTTTTTATTTAAGACTATTTAATTATTTTTATGGACGCTTATTTTTAGATAGTCTACGTATACATTACCTACATAATGTATGAACGAGTTTTTATACATACCTATAGATAAGAGCAATATGATAATGACTTGCCACATCCAGTTGTGCGTGAGCGGGAAATTTCTCAAAACTTTGGCAATAATCCGGCAACTTGTTGAACTTTTTAATTTCACCGGATAAAGTAAACGGCCAATATTGGCGGTAAAACTTTGTAATTAGCCTGTTATTTCCGCAATGTTTGGAATATTAATGCATTTTACTCCTACAATATATACCTAACGTATAGAAACAGCCTACATACTTAACGTAAGTATTTGCGTAGTTATTATTTATGATTATCACACACACACAGTGGTGACCACAGCAGAACTACACATGAAGACGTTACCGCTGGTGTAAGGTAATGTAAGGGTAAGATAGACATAGTATGGTTCTGCATAAGTTCTGCGTCTTAGAAGATGTTGATACCGGCCGAGTTACATAATTATCGAGCGATTATTATAGTCCTCAAAAGTGATTCAGATTCTAAAACAGTGTTTCTGCAGCCAATATCATGGAAGTGATTACATGATGTTAGCCTCAGCTCAACTTAATCATCAAACTACCTGTAATCCAACCTTTTTAATCACCATATATCTCATCTCAAAAACAATAATCAGTTAGCAAACTAAACCCCGGAATAATTCCGTTAGCTCGGCCATAATCCCACAACTTCTGAACTTTTTAATTCCGCCGCCGCCACTCGTTACGGGAGGTAGAACTTTCAATTAGTTTATAGCACTTTCTGCGGAGTTTTTAAATTAAAAAACTGAAATATTATTCTATGAGAACCAAGTGTCATCTCAGATGACACATTTTAATAGGAAAATCAGTCTTATATTGTACTGTCTACTAACTTTAATATCATTTTCGAAATAAGAATTTAAGTAAGTAGGTATCCAGAGTTATTTTATTCATTACGCAATAGTTTTAATAGTCAGTAAATTATATACCTACAAGTTTATGATCTACTGACTCGTGGACGCAAAGGATGTGGAACGAATTTACTCCCACAATATATTTCTGGGACCATTTTATTATATGGGACTCTCAATAAGAATACTAAAAGAGTTTTTGTTTTAATACAAAAATCTAGTAACAAAAACCCAACTGCTTAAAACCTCTTTTTTCAGTTTTCAGACACTATATTTAAAAATTTTATTAAATTATATTACCTCTATGACATTGCCAATTAAGACGAATCCAACGACATATAATATGTTAAAATCCATCAAGCCGTTTGAGCTATAGGACGTAACATAGTAATGGACATACATACGCTCAAAAAACATTACCCTCCGAGCAAAATGATGATCGTTAGACCTATACAACAAATTAACTACGCCATACATTACAGAAACAGCGCAAAAATTTCGAATCCATTACTGGTCTGTAAGCCCAGAGTAATTGTTTTTGTGAACTCGCGAGCGTGTCGGCGGTGAAGTTGTGAAAATCCCAATCTAAGTTGGCGAAGTGTGCATCGCGCGGATTCCGGAAAGAATAGACGGTGTATGAAGTTTCCAGACTATATTTTGAAGTAGAAAGTATGTTGAACTTTGAAATGTATGAGAGACTTTGGTGAGATATACTTTCGAGTTGCTGAAGTTTGTGAGAGTATACCCGGATCTTAGAGTTCGTTATAATGTACATAGATACTACAATGTTCAATTCATAAAGAAAATTTAAGCTTCCTTAAGTTTCTTCTATTGAATAACAGAGTCCGTACATAAAGAAACAAAAATATTGTCCTAACCAACACAATTCTCTAAAAACTTTCGCAGAGTTCTATTATTTATACCAACTTAATATTTAAACATAAGAGAAAAAAGTCGAGTAACATGAAAAAAATGAAGGTAGTTGTAACTTTTAGTATAAAAAAAGTTTTAATCGAATAGAGGTTTTAGTCGTAAGTATTGATGTTACACAAGAAGACTTTGCTGTATATCTCTCGAATTTCGTATCTTAATTACTTTTTGCAACATACACGGAATAAGAGAGGAGTGCTATCCAAGATCGTCATCACATGACGGCTAGCTTGCTAGAGGCAATCTCCCTTCAACATAATATATAACCTCAATTACAGTCAAAAAGACCGTTAAAATTCATTACTCCTCAAATATCTCCAAATCACGATGACAAGGCATTGTTCAATATCGTTCATATCGCCGCTTATTCGAGTCGTAAGCCATATCAGTTCGTTCGCAATTGTATCGTTACATTACGTGCAGTTTAAGGTACGTGTTTCACACTTTTTTGCTTTTAGACAGAATATAAGCGAGAAAAGAAAATGAAGGAAAAGCGGTACATATCTCAGAGTGACTTTTTTAAGTGTATCTAAATTCAAAACTAAATCGATCGACTATTGGTTTAAATTATCATTTCTCCTGAAGATTTGATCCTTATGACCGGCACTATTGAATAGTTTTTTAATTACATCAATGGAGTCTCAGTGAAGTGAATAGATTATTGAAGATTCTAACTACTTATGCAGTTTTTCTTTGTATCAGAATTTCCCGATACCTAACTCCTTTAACATGTTTTTAACGTTTTTCACTATTCCATATAGTTCCATATAGTTTCATATAGTTCCTCGCAGTTACGAATTTAGCCTGAAAAATACCCTGAGAAAAATTGATCGTTTTTCGTTCACCACCATACAGTATAACAATCGCTTATACAAAAGTAACTCTCCGCGCCTATTCAATCCGCCGTATTCATGTCACGAGCGATACGCGATCACGCGCCGGCCGCGCTACTCGTCGCCGGACCAAATTGCTCCGTTAGCCATTTGCTCATTTATATTACCTGTACGAGGTGTAATATTAGTACATCCCGAATTATGCAGATAATAAGTAGTTAACCGAAATTAAAATTTCAAAAAATATGTATACTGCTAATCATAACTCTCCCATAATGTGATATTTTTAATACAACAATTTTCATATAAAAAGTAAAGATTTTAGCGTTAAGATTCAGAAAAATATCAAGTTAATGATGAATAGTTTGACGCTGATAGATTGATAGTTTTTCACAACAATTCATGAACCCAATAAAATTACTAGGTATTTATTATAAATGTAACCAATAACAGTTTTCTAAATATGAAATGTCTATCATGTGTAGAGTAACCCGATTGATCGTACGAACAAATAGCTAACGAGACAATTTAGTCCCGCGACGTGCAGCCGGCGAGGGCGGCGCAAGTGTTAAAGGAACGTACGTGTCGCATACCACGCGTGACCTGAATACGACGCGGGGATAAAACGCGTATTGAACCGTTAACGTTAGGATAGGATATCAGTACTGTCGTGAAGATCAAAAATGAAAAAATGAATTGTCTAGCATGGGTAGAATAATCCAATTAATCATAAGAACGAACAGCTAATGAGACTCGGCATTCGCATTGAATATTACAAAAAATATCTCTAATCTAGTAATCTATAGACTTGGATTCTTAGACATTAGACTAGGAAATTAATATCATACAGTTCATGAAATCGATATACCATTTACATTTAAAATTATAGCTTCTGAAAGTTTGTGTACGCAAAACTAGAAAAGTAAATAGCTACTTAATAGTTTGATTGATTTAAAGTTTTAACACAATCAATTTATTTTGTAAGAATATTCAGAAATACTTTTTATTCCGAAGTTCCCATGGGAACAGGAACAGAACTTTTCCTTTCCGATTTTTACCATAATACTAAGCCTCTGAAAGCTTGGCCGGTATTGGCTGGTGGTTTCTGTCTTATTCAAAACAGATACTCACCATACCATTTTTATATGATACAAACTCATATAAATAAAATAGGTAGATTACTCACCGCCTTGTATTTGAGTGAAGGCAAAAAAACTATGCTACTTTCATGTATTTATACTTACACACTTACACAAAACTAGCGTGGTTCCTTGTCAGCTCCTTTGTTTGTTTACCTTCACATAATAACTTTTATAGCCCGACCATTTTAAAAATGGTTTCATTTGTTTGTTAGGAATGATAGATCTACCTACTTTATTTATCTGAGGATACAAACCATAATTTGCATAAATAACGTTTTACTTTGTTATTTTCAGATATTTTTCATATGTTGCTTGTTTTTGCAGCTTAGATTATCTAAACTACATCAATTTTATTTGTAGTAATATATTTTATACAACACTTATGTAATAAACTACGCCCAAGATTGTACCCAAGACGGTCAGTAGAATGCAGAAGTAAGGCAGGTATTTATTTAGCAATAAATCTCGGTTATCGCCAGCAAGATTATTTGTGTAGCAAGATTTACGGCGACGATATACACTTGTTACCCGAAGACACAATGCATAGCGCTAGTGCAGGGTTATTTTGTGGTTAAAGCGTTCGTTTCTTCACTATATATTTTATCGAGAGACTTAAGTATTTTACAGATGTTTTTCAATAAAACTTTTATTTTTGCCCATAACCAAATGTTGGCTTTAAATTATTGTAACCCAACCTAACCTCAGCTAAAGACTCGATAATCCTGTTCATCGTAAGAAGTTAACTTAACCTTGATAAGTTCATTTTTAAAAGTGTCCATACTTAGTACTATAAGGGCTTATCTCTTATAGTACTTTACCGTTTCACCATAACACGACACGAATTTGTGCCTGTATTTAAATAAATAAATAAATAACGCTTCACACTCATAGCCGCACAGTAGGATTTTCTCCTGTGTCGTGGGTGCCATGGAC
>DWPV01004143.1:0-14023 GCA_018251915.1 Urbanus proteus proteus
AATAATGAAGAAGGAAGGTTACTTAGTACCAAGGCCATAGAATAACATGATGGACAATTGTTGGTGTAACATGCAAAATATGTAGTGTGCTCAATAAACTGTATTGATCTGAAAACTGAGTCCTTTCAGTATTATCTGTACAATCGAAATCCCTGACTTCGTTATACGCTCCAATTAAATAAACAAAAGTAACCTATTTTATTTTGTAACATAAAACCACTGGAAAAATATGGACGGAGGAAGCGCACAACAATTCCACTAATAAAACAAGAATACGCAAAACTAGACATTGTACGGGAGGGAGCGGAATTATTTAGTTTCAAGAAAATTCCGGCAAATTTGCCGCACTTTGCCGTGTTATGCTCTAATTGGATGATACAGGAGACGCAACGGTGTGCACGGAAACGGCAAATAGCGAGCGAGTCGGGCAAACCATTGAAGGAGTATGATTGAATGACTTCAAACTGCAAAAGCTCAGCTTGCTCGGCGACACTGTCGTCTATGCATATGAATAAAGTTGACGTATCTGTCTATATTTATCATAGAAACAACTGAAGTGCATGCCTTGGTTAGATATCTATACAAATAAATAAAATAAAAAGTGTCTGTTTGTGATTTCAAAATAACATTTCCGTGTAATTTTCAGTTCCTATTGCTGTTAAATTTATTTCACCATTATAACGTCTAAACAATTATCAGTTGAATTAGTAAACTCTCTGTCAATTTGGAGCAACTGGCAGCTGTCATATCAGTGAACGTGCCAATAATTCACCGCTTGCCGGCTACCAGTGCCAGACACTTCAATATCAACTTTGTACTAGCGGATTCAATCAAAACAGATATACCCCTATCATAACTATTGAATCTGATTAAATATGTAAACAGATTCAATGCCAGTTATAATTTTGGTAAATATTTTATGTCCTTTGAATGATCAATAAAATAGTCAAAAAACAGTATGCTAATCTTAAGTAAATGTTAGTAAAAATAATTTAAAAAATATTTCTTAATTTTATGCAAGATGTAGAATTTCCTGGAGCTTCTCACGACTGTAAAAAGTTATATTGTAAGCTGTCCTTCAATCTCGGTGTTACGTTAGCGCTTCCTATGGTGTATTTATTGACGATAGTTACTTCTTTCCTGTAGCTAGTTTCCCTACTTTATCTAGGTTCATATAGATAAATAGTTGTGAGAAAAATACATACACGTCGAACTATCCGTAGAATTCGCTTGCTGTTCAAAGGAGTCACCTGTCTCAACCAATTTGGAGCGACTCGCGTCTGAGCGCCAATTACTCACCGCCCGCCTTCATCGCTAGCTTATGCGCTCCAATATATAAGTTTTTACAAAAGTTTGCGATATCTGTTTTCAAGCTGTACATATATGAGATGTACCTATGTATTCATTTCTATTTATTTCACACAGATATTGCAGGTTATTGTACGTTTTAACGTTTCAGTTTGTCATAGGATTTGTGAAGCCCTATTCTTACTAAAATATACTAAAATATATAATGATGGGAATTTGGATATTAAAAAAAAAATTAATGCTTAGCGAAGTCTCGTGAAATTAGATACATCAATCAGCTTTTTATGTAATATAAAATATTAAGAAAGGTACTTAAACCTTAACACATTATTTTTCATAACTTCTATTCAGGTGTTGAAGCGTCGTTCAGAGTATACATACATGTTTTTTTTTAATATAACAGTCAACTCGCTAAATATTTTTATTACAAGTTGTACTTAGAAGTAATTAGGGTATAGACAAATATTATATTCAGACAAATATGCACAATTTAAATTTTAATTTGTACATAGAATTACAAATATATAGAAAGAACTGTTCAATCTGCTCGCTCCTCATAGCAGTCGCCTGTCTCAACCAATTTGGAGCAACTCGTGGCTATGCGCGCCAATTACTCACCGCCTGCCTTCATACCTAGCTTATGCACTTTAATATATAAAGTTTCGTATTTCGTACTCTCATAACACTGTGCAGTAAATTTGTTGTATAATTTATGGAAATGTTTATTATTTTAATAAACATGTACCTATACTGCTATATTGATATATTACGTATAGCACTAAAAAGTTATAGAACAAGTTGTATGTACTATTGTACCGGTAATATCTAAAGTGAAGAAGCTCATGTGTTTCGTTAAAATGACTAACTTAAATATGAGGGGCATGTTGCTCTACCAGAGCTGAAATTTACGTTAGGTAGAATTCCGTGCTATGTAAGCAGCAGTTTATACTGAGTCTTATTTACACTTGGCTATAAAAAAAAAAACTGGCTGGCTAAAAAAACATTATAAAAATAAATAACGAAGAATTAATTAACGAACGAATTATGAAAGTATCGAATTCGAAAATAACAAGTTATTTTATAAAATCAACGAATTAATTCATGTTGATTTTATATTTTTAAACGGATATCCGATACGCGCATACTTCAGCCTCTGCAATGTTTCAGGGGAAATATTCTTGGCATTCGAAATTTTGGTTTATTGCGTATTTGCCAATACGGAAACGCCAGCGAATGGTTGACTAAAGTACAAGTTTTTTAGTTTTCGCAAATTTTATTTCTAGTCTTGAATTTTAGGCGACAGGATTATTTGTGGTTCCACTTCGTTGGAAACGCTTTATTTTTTGGTTTTAAGCAGAAATGTAGGTTTTGGTTCTTAAAATATCGTCTTTAACCTATTATTGTCCTGAAAGGCTCTTCTCATTGGACGAGGGTTAAAGTCATACTTATCTGATAAAGTGTACAAATGTAACCCTTTAATGAGAATCCTACTTATTATAAATGGGAATGTCCGTTTATTTGTTTATTTGATTGTTTGTAACGCCTTCGCGCCTCAACTTCTCAACCGATCACTATGAAATTTTGCACACATATTGTATGGAGCCCAAAAAGGACATAGAGTACCTTTCAACCCAAAAAAAACGTACTACTACCGAGGGATAGAAAAGTAACTTTTATACCTACTTATTTGATACCTTCGGCCTCTTTGTGCGAATGTTAGTGAATAGCGCGAAGCTGCGGGTAAAAACTATACATTAAATTTTCTTCGCTTATCGCCGACTGTGGAGCCTTGCAAGGCCACGGACCCTTCCTAAGGATTTTCGAATAATTACATGCCTCCTATTAAGCCGTCTGCAAATACTTTAGCGTTGGGTAATTCTGTCCCCCGTTTGCAGATCGCCGGTTCGGGGTTTAAGTTGCTATTTCAGGCAATATTTGGCTATCGGATAGATTCTTATCCTCGATTTCGTCGGCGTGTTAGCCACAGATCTAATATTATATAGACATGGCGTATGAATATTGACAAAACACAGTGCCACTAATAAACCAATTTTGAAATTATAAACAATTGAAAATGTGGTTGTACGACAATAAAAGTAAGCGTCATATTTTGATATACATATAAACAGTATAATATTTTATATTGTTTATAATGCCACAGAATAAACAGCTACAACCAACTTTTAGTAGTGTGAGCTACATTTACTCAAATCCTTGTACATTTTAAACTGTTGTAATTGTGAATATTCCTACCTGCAGTAAATGCATCACAATATACAACTTACAATATACACTTTCATAAATATTTACTGACAGTACTAAGATAAATATTAAATAGAAAATTTGAACATATATCGCATACTATGTAAACGTAGAAGTCATGTGTGCATGCTATTACTTGCCATTTCTATTTGTTATCCAGTCTATGGTTTTGGATCGTAATTTCACGATGAATGCTTGTAATTCCTATTGATGGCTTTGGGATAAACTGTTTTTGATACGTTAAATTAATTCCATGTTTTGATTGTGCACATTCAGTTAAGTCATAAAAATGTTCATTTTTTATTACCTATATGTTATATGGTTATGTTATAAATTAAAGGTAAAAGGTTACAGACAATCCTTGGCGTAAAATTTTTGTTACCATTGTAATATATTATAGATATATCAAACCTATAATTATGAAAACTTAATAATTTCGAAACCGCTTCTTACCCATAATCCCACCCCTCAGATAAATAAAGTAGGTAGATCTATCATTCCTAACAAAAAAATGAAGCCATTATTAAAATGGTCGGGCTATAAAAGTGATTATGTGAAGGTAAATAAACAAAGGAACTGACAAGAAACTACGCTAGTTTTGTGTAAGTGTGTGCGTATAAATACATGAAAGCAGCGTTAGTTTTTTGGCTTCACTCAAATACAAGGCGGTGAGTAATCTACCTATTTTATTTATCTGAGTCCCACCCTTCTATTATGTATTCCTATTACACGACTTCATAAACACACATGTACAATATGTACATACTGTATACAATACACACGCACAAACACCAACACGCAAACATTCAGATCTTAAGTCCTTTATCATGTATCTTACTAGCCTAAACCTTCTAAACAAACGTCAACGGCTGTTTCAATGCTATCATAACATCCCAATGGTGATAGCTAACCACCACGATACCATCAGATGCATCCATCGTCTAAGCTTATCAACCCACCCGACAGTTACTGAACCAAATTGGATCCGATAAAAAGTTTTCCATTTTTTCTGTTACTCGTAAAAAGATATCGCCCGCGTACGCCTCGGGCGAATGTCATTGAATTTTCAACAACGATTTGAGAAAATTGTTGTAGTCTGCCCGTTTTACTACTCACGACACGATGCGGTGACGATATCGACGCTCATGGAACGTATGAATGGATGGATGTGGAACTTTACCGTGATACGTGATACTACTACTACTACTACTACTACTACTACTACTACTACTACTACTACTACTACTACTACTCTCACTGACATCCTTATTTCTTTATAACGGTATCAAACACTGCTATGTTATGGTTTGAAGGGTGTAACAGATATCGCTTATGAAATCTGTGCTGCTATCATGAGATAAGTAAACTCGAGAGGCACAAACGGCTTTTGTGTTTTGCAACAGTTTATAAAGTCCGGACGATTTTTTATTTTCTGCATAATTCTTTTCTAATTAACTATACCAAAACACAAGACATCATAGAAACCAACGACTAAAAATCGGACAGTATAAAGATGCTCCGCGCGGCGCTCATGAAGCAATCTATTTACCGCGAAATTCAAGTCAATAAACATCTCAAGAGCAAGTATTACTTAATGTCTGAAGGTTCTTAACGTGATAACATTTTTCGTTTTTCAGTGGAGACGCCACCGCTATACTTACTGACTTGAGAAGTGCTGTGCCTGTAAAGTCCAGCCCGAACTAGTCTAACGTGGTGGATGAGCTATTCTTATTTTATGTTGAAACTGGACATTAATTAATATTACGCTGAACTGTTTGCTGTGACTAATGACGAAGCCTACATATATTTGATAGACGTGTGTAACTTATAGTCGGGTGGACTGTACGTCTTCATACCCGTTTACGTTCTCTGATACTGAAATAGGGAAATCTTCAAATAAAATTTGAAGAAAACTGTTCTTTACAACCATCGTTGTTTTGCCATCAATCTACTTAGGCCACTTAAAACAGTATGCTCCACTTTGAGTTCCAAATAAAGACAATTGCTCTTCGAGGTTTTCGGAATTTGTCGCCCCCCAAATTAAAACAAAAGCTTCTTTCGCGAAACACTGCACTATCAAATTACACCAGCACTCGGCAACAAAGCCTCAGACAGCATTATTCAGGGACAACCCCTTTGTTTTCTCGACCGATCCCCGAACACTTACTCATAAAATAAAAGAGGTCTTCGCACAACGAAAATCTCCATAAGTTATGCGTCTTCCTTTCGAAAATCCATTAGCAAATTACGCCCGGACTCTTCCGCTTCAAGCTTTGCATAATTACAATATGTCTACAATAAACTGTGACTATATTTCATTTGGAATCACTCTCCTAAGTTATGATAATGGGATCGTCCCGCGATGGACGTTAATCTTGTTTTTTTGGTTCACTCCGTAAGAAATACTACTGCTTATTCAGGTTACTTGCACTAAGTTTCTGAAAGGATTGAGAGAGAAGAATATTTTGGCACACAAATATTGAATGAAGTCTAATAAAGAACATGTTTTGATCTCTTGGTTATATTTGAAGAGTTATCTTAACCCATTAACTCTTTACTGCATACTAGTTCACAAAACTAAGGGCGTTAATAGACGAGCGTCAGTTCATCTCGACGACTATCGCTGGTTGTCACCACCTTTCGTCAGCGACCTTTCCCGGATGTAACGATTGTCGTCGTTTGTCGCCGACTGTCGTCGTCTGTCACCGCCAGTCATCAGTGACCGACCACTCCTTGAAGAACATAGTTAAGTGGATTTCTTGACAATGTTTTCTGTCGCTGTTAATCTTTAAAGTTTTATAGCGGCTCTCTTGCGCTGATGTTCTCTGGTTTGACGCATGTGATTACGCAAATTGAATTTTTCTGGACATTCCATGTTAATTCTTAAGAGTTTCAACGCCTTTACGATCGTAAATTACATCATGTCAATAAAAGCGGCAGTGACTACTTACTTCCATTACATAAAAGAGGTCAAAATTAATCTTTATTCTCGTATTACTATCATTGTTCGAATAATTCTAATAAATCGTCATTACCCTTCGATTCAGCAATCGTGAGCACTTGGAAGGAGCTTCGAAATTAATGTTTTCTGGATCGACCTTTGAGCTGCGTGAATTATTAATGGTGAAGGTCAGACCCTCCGACTAATGAGGGCTTCTAATTTCGTATCAGAAGGGCGGCGAGTCATGGGGACCACGATTCGGAGAAAACAATTCCGGTTGGCCAAATACTTTTGTAATATCATCGAATCTGCGTTTTCTGGGTGATGTTATATTTTTGTTATATGTTATGTGATATGCTTGTGGTTGTGGCCAATGTTAACAAATGGTTTGAAGGTTTATTCTTTTATCTATATATAGGTGATCTCCATAGATCAGAGGTCTTCTAAAGGCGCTACAAAGAGAGACATGCCTGATTTAGCTTTGCTTTGTTAGATTCGTAGATAGTTAAGTGCCAATTGAACTGTTATATGATAGTTGTATATACTCATTACTAGGAAAACTGTCAAATTATGGAATTAAGGTTTAGATTGTTCTGGCAAGGAGTAGTCCTCTCTCAGAATAAGCAAAAAACGCGACTGAAAGACTTACTGTTTATAAAAATAAAGTATCATTTATGTCATATCCAAACTTCTCATATACATTACGAAATTCGTGAAACATTCGAGTATATTATATAAATGCGAATAATACATGTTTTTATCAAAGGTTATCACTATTATGTAAATATTTTTAGTTTTTGTTCTCTATCTCAACTTTCACACATTTTACCAACGCGTGCTGTTTATTTACTTTATCAAAATTATATCAGAGTTTAGTGTTGCGTCAATTCATTTGACTGATAATATTTATTGTTGTATATGTATATGTATAAAAATATGTGTTATTTTGTGTATAACTATTTAAATGTTCTTAGAAGATAATGAATTAATTTTAAAAGGTGTTATGATTATCTTTATTGGTACCGACTCTAATTTTCCAATTAAATGATTGTTCTACTTATGTCCATGTCAACTAATTATCATGACAATTTTCTTCCTAGAAAGGACGGAACTTCCCAGAAGAACCACATGAATGAAGTCTTTATTAGTTAAAAGCCGGTGAAAATACAGTTTTCGAAACAGGATTTTTAATTTCGTCATACTTATGTTGGGGGCGAGCGATGAGTCTTTGTATTTCTGAAATTTTGCCAATCTTGAATTTATAATTGTTCTTAAGTTCACTATATTAGACATAGTTAGGGGGTAGGGTCCTTTAGCTCTTCCCCTTGGATCCGCCAATCCACCGCTGTTTATTTGTAAACGCGCCTTCGATTTATAACACATACACACATACAAATACTAACAAACTGAGTAGAGTCGTTTTAAGTATACTGCATTTTACTTATGTTTAAACTGTTTGTATGTATCTAATTTTAAGTTTTTTACTGAATAAAACATTTTTCTTTCTTTCTTTAAGTGTAATACTGTTAGAAATTATGAGTATAACGATAGTTTCAATTGTTTAAGATACAGCGCCAGTTTCCAGTATCGTGTTTACTCGCATTATCAATTACACGCACGGAGTCGTTGACCTCGCGCGCTATTTATCATAGCTACCTACTGGTAACGTTCAACACTATCGTTATATTTATATTCTCTATCCTATATGTATACTATATGGACTAGTCGCGTCCGTCGTATATAAATAATACTAGTTTTACCCGCGGCTTCGCTCGCGATAATAACACGCCTATTTCTACCTAATAAAAGCAGTGTTTAGCGCTGCTGTTCAGGTTTGAAGGGTGAGGTAAGGAAGACATACTTATCCAAGACATTCTAAATTAGTCCTCAGGGGTAGCAACGCATCTGTGATCGACCTCAGGTAGGAATGTGAATTATCTGGGATTGATTACATTTCCATGGGCGGCAGTTGCCACTTACTTTATATAATAGTTGGGATTATATGATGTCGTTTGTATATAAGAGTTCTAAAACGTTACGTAAACGTAAAAAACCCGTTTTACTCTAACCTAACCTAACTTGGGATCGAACTTGAAACACTACGATGAGATCTACTGATCTCAGTTACCACAGTTAGTCTAGTTACCACACCGAACGTTGGTAAATTAAAAAGAAGGAAAAAAACTTTATCTCGACATATAAAACAAATTAGTAACAACAAATGTTCAATCTTTGTTTTCCTTTAACATGAAAATTCTCTTTAAGAATTATTGATGTATTCTTCTAGAAATATCATTTTCCTTGCTATAATTCACCGTTTCCCTCTTGTTTCAGGTAAATCCTCTTTTTCGAGAGCACTCGTAAGTCAGAATAGCGTAAGCTGTTAAAGGTTTTATTTTCTTGGCTCATATTACGTTTTAGTTTCCTATTTGCTGATAGAATCGATTTTATTATATTGTGTCGAGAGAATTTATGTATGTTTTATAAGTTCTATGAACAACATGTGAAGAAAGTGACTTTGGTGTTACAGTGTACTGAAGTTAATGACAGTAACTTTGGTTAGTTTCACTTATCGTGTAAGAAGTAGACATAATTATGTCTTATTGTACATTATTACCAAACTTTTAAATTACTTAGGCATACTTATACCCTAATTTTTGGATTGGTACTTTATTTAGGTGCCTACTAATATTTAATTGCATAATTGTTACAAAATAAAAATAATTTACTAATAATAGTTTTTCGTAAATTATCTCAAATATATAAAGTTTTGATAACGGCCCAATTAAAAATATATTACTTCTTTTAAAAATGACCCAACTTTATATTAACGATCTTGTAGAATAAAATATAACTTTCAAATTTAGAAAATTTAGATTCCAATAAAAAAATGTGAGCAAAAATATTCAAAATTTCATTAGGTACCAGACTTTACTACATACAGCAAAGTGGATGGGCGACGTTGCATTTTTCTAACATTAGCCTCTCGTTCCAAATCGCCTGTAACTGAACCCGTGGCCGATAACGTTTCTAATATATTCTCGAGAGTGTGAATTTATACCGGCAACTAATGCCCGGTCAGGCCCGTAAATAAGATAGCTCGCTGCCGAATGCAATCTTGCTGGATGCTTTCGGAGAGTAACGTTTCAACATGGCCCTTAATGGTTTCATATATTTAAAGTTCTCTGTTATTACTAGAACTATAAATGTTTGTCTATGTTGGAATAGGAGGTTTGATATGTTTTTTGCTTTTGTCTGTTGTTCTGTTGTGTTCGACTGGTGATGCTAACTAATAATAGAAACCGACTTATTTCTTTCATATTGCTAAAATCGAGTGTCTTCTCAGACTCAGAAGAATTTATGAGATAAAAAAGGTACACTACGATAATACACAAACAAGTGGCGGTAATGCAAGGTCGGCGTAAAATTTGCCAATCGTGGTGAACTTCAGCTGTCTATAATTTTCAAAAGTTACAAAATCAAAAACACTTCACTTTTTCGTTTGGGGTTCCCAGAATGAAGAACTCTAGTTAACATTTCCGATGCTTTCAATTTAAAACACTTTATCCTCTAAACTGGTCGAAAGTCGATCAAAAATAGTAGAAAAAAAATAAAAATAAAAGCACTCGCCAACTCCTCCGCATTCGGAGCCATCCAATTAAAAGGAGCGAACTAATTCCGCGCAACCCTTACACGTTTACGTTGAGCGAAGTACCGAGCTCTCGTTGGCGAACGTGCTGAAACTTTGTCGGAGATTCGTCGTAGATAGAGACTCGTCGGTAAATTCGAGGCGAGGTTGCCTACTTTCGTACTTTCTAGTCGGTTGATCGCGATGATACTCGTAATCGTAAATACAGCGTATCTGTACGCATATTGTACAAGTGACTTTTGTGCGCGACTGTCTTAAGTTACTCGTCAGCCGTTACAATCGTGAAAGTTGTGTTAAATTGCTCGCGATGATACTCGTCAATACAGTGTAATGTATAATCTCTTTGTGAATGTATGCTACTGATGCAATTGCGTACAATTTTATAGAGTGTGTGACAACTCTACAACTTTTTACTGCCTCATAATAGCAGTGTCTTCTTAGTCTTTCAATTTGGTCTAAGGCATATCTATAGATAGGAGACTACATGTGTTTAATAAAAAAATATCACTCGAGTCAAAGAGCTGTTACTACTGAATATCGTATAAATTCATACTCTTTTACAATTTCTCATTGCTGATTGCTGTTAATGATTTTAGAAATGTAATATCAATAGTTTCATTTATATGTGAGTTTCGAAGAGAAAACGAAACATGTTTAGTTAACCACATTTACCTAAGCTCGTAAAGAAAACGTTGCATGTTTAGACATACGCGTTTCACTTTTGGACATGATTGTACATAGCACGGTTAGTTAAGACCGGTTTCGTTCACCGCCGTTAAATATAGTTGGTAAAGTTGCGAATTATTAAAGTTTAGTTGACCGCGATGATACTCATATTCGCGTAGGTACAGTTATACACGTTTCACTTTCGCACACGAATGTACCTTATAAATATAGCAACATAGTGAAATTGCAAATGATTAAAGTTGACCGCGATAGTACACGTATCTAAATGTAGAAGTGCTTTTCACTTCTGGACTCGACTGTACAGTACTTAGCCGAGTCTTGATATTCTGTAATCGTAAGTAAATAGTGTTGACACAGTTACTGTTTAGTTTCGAATGATTTGTCGCGAGTTAAAGAATCTTATGTTAAATCTATTCATATTGTATATCGTATAGATTGGACGTATGCCTTTAAATGTGACTTCGTGGTTTGCCGGGGCACCATCGTCGCACCTGTTTTTGACTATTAACAGCATTGTTAAACGCTGCTTTGATAAAGTAAGGTAAGTTAAGTATCTGGGGCGTCCCAACTTAGATTTAAGGGAAAGCCCGGATAGCAAACAAGATAGACGATAACAGAAACATCCAGAACAAAAATCGAATTAACTATTTTGATGCCTATCTGTCCGGGAAGCCATAACGATCGCTATGCTAAGCGGTAGCGATTTTGTTCTGATTCAAACTTATCTGCATTTCGGAGTGACATTCGCAACTAACGTGACAACAGACGTAAGAAGCGTGTGGAAGCGAGTCGTAATGTAACCGCGACTACGCGATCCGCGCACGGTAACTGCGCCACTGTGCCACAAGGGACGAGCGGTAGCGATTTTAATACGTTATTATTTGTACTAGTTTTTTTCCGCAGCTTCGCACGCTTCTCTACTACATAATATATGTTATTATACATATAAAAATTCTTCTAGAATCACTCTCTATTAAAAAAACCGCATAGAAAAAATTGCGTAGTTTTAGAGATTTAAGCATACATAGGAACAGACAGCGGAAACCGACTTTTTTCTATATTATGTAGTGATAGTTATGATTTGATTTTGATGATTCGATGATGAATAAAGAGTCATTTAGAAAAACAAAATAAATTATTAAGTATCTTTATAGCATATCCACTTGGTAGTAAATGTTCTTTGCCACCCACAAATATTTTAAACCGACCTTAATTATGATTTCAATCCTACCTTAGTTGGGCCACATATTGCTACTCCTCAGAAGTGGGGACTGAGTTGGGAAGCCCCATGTAAGAATTTGTTACCACCACAACTATCTCTACCATATAACTGCGTTTAATGCTGCTGTGTTCTGATTACTTACCATTATGTGAAATGCATTCTCGATTGCTTCCTCAATATTAATAACTTGTAAGTTGCTTTCCCTTCACCTTGTAAACATCCCGCTCTCCGCTTACAACTCACGCCACAGGGGATTAAGCGCGGATAACAGCAATTTCGCGGATTATCCGGCAAGTCGGGGCGCACACTACAGTACCTTTGCACTTTGTCGACTAATTACTAAGGCTTTGCCGTATCTCTCCTTTGTACACGCGATATTAACTTTAAAGCGCTCTATGTATCGCTCGTTGTTTATTTATTTATAAACTAGCTGATACCCGCGGTTTTACCCGGGAAAACATCCCGCTATTCCGCGACGGCGGCCGCATGCGCGTGGAGCGGTCGCTAATGGATTTTTCAAAAATTAAAGGGATGTTACGCCTTAGATCTTCAGCTATCTTCCAGTGAAATTCCCGTCAAAATCGGTACATCTACATCAGCGGTCGGCAACCTTTTGCCAGGCACGGGCCACGAGGTGGCAGAATCAACTAAAGACGGGCCACACTTGTGATATAAACCTGAGAAGCCCAATATACATATGGTCAATTTGTTCGTTCATGCATTTATTTTGATATTTATAACTTATTTACAAAATATTAACGGGCCGCAATTAAGACGTCGGCGGGCCGCATGCGGCCCGCGGGCCGCGGGTTGCCGACCGCTGATCTACATCATACCAATTTATTTCAATATTTTATCGTAGTACAAATGGAAAGTAGGTACAAAATTTAATACAATTTCCCGAAGTACATCACACCCAGTTCAGTTCGTACCCGTCTCGCTAGCTAATACAATTATAGTTGTATCCGACGTTTGCATTCCGCGAAATAGAGTGAACGATTTTACATGGCCTGGGATCGAACTCGGATCTGTTTGCATGCCAGACTGATATGATGATGCCATTTTATTTAAAACACACTCTACACTCGTAAAAACTTCACATTCACAGTCTCACAGTAGGATTATCTCCTGTGTCGTGGGTGTCTTGGACTCATTAAGAGGAATACACAAACACCCAGACCCACAACGGAAAGCTAAATTCATCATTCAGATATCAGTTCGGCCGGAGATCGAACCCGTGACCCATTGCGTGTTTGACCGGTATGGTGCCAAATTGAAAGTATGTACATACTAAAATTTAATACGATATTTACTCGACTACGTCAGGAAGAGGGTGATGTTTTTAGAACGTATGTATAGGTACTATGTACATACCTATGTATGTACGAGTATGTCCATTTCTATGGGACGTCCTACAAACCAAATAGCTTGACGGATTTTAACATGTCGTTGGATTTGTTCTAATTGTCATTGTCACATAGGCTATATAGTTTTTAAATATAATTCATGAAACTGAAAAAAGTTAGAACCTCATTTTTTTCTTTTTTTTTTTTAATTTAATGCACTCTGATTTTTTGTTTTTAAGATAATATCACTATATCCCTATAGTACATCGAATTCCATTTCGTTCCATTCCAGTTTAGTTGGTATCCGTCCAGCTAATGCACTTATAATTGTATATCCGACGTTTGCATTCCGCGAAATGCAGTGAAAGTATCCGTATAACATAAATCCAGTGTTAGCGTAGTTGATATGGAAGTGAGTAATTTCTGCTTTTATATTTAGAGGAAGTGGCCGTTGGAACGGAAATTTGCGGTGCTAGCACTGTTGTGACTAGCGAAATGGGTTTTATTGGAAATTTTGTTTAAATATTGATATTTTTACTAGTAATTTACACAAATACCTACTTTCTATCCTCTTTTATATGATCGAGGTAGCAAACGAACATGCAGTC
>DWPV01004144.1:0-14022 GCA_018251915.1 Urbanus proteus proteus
GGTTTAGGCTAGAAGCACTCCTGCATCATCAGGGTCGAAGAGTTCAAGGTCAAATTTTTCATCATATCATGTAATCTAAGATATTCAATGCACCTTTTAAATTTCAGCTGCATCGAATGGGCGGATACAGATTTATCTTAAATTATTAAAAATCCAAGAATCCTGATGATGATTTCCACCCCATAACTCAAAGATCTAATCATCGGACCATACCCATGTCCAAGAAGCAAAGTTCCGTGATAAAATTTCCTATCAAATGAAAGAAAGAAAATCGAAATCGGTTCAGAAACATTCGAGATATTCAAGTTTATAAGAACTCGAGTTTTCCCCATTTTCCCGGAAAACTGCTGAAAATTTTCCAATTTCCATAAAATGGGACCCCTTGTGAAACTAGCCGCATACAATGACGGTCGAACCATATCGATCGGTCGGCGCATCGCGACGGAATCGCCGAACATACATAAAAAAAAAATAATAATAATAATAATAAAAAAATATATACGCGTCGAATAGATAACCTCTCTTCCTTTGGGAAGACGGTTAAAAACGCAGACCCGGAACAGAAATTTAAATTCATCATTCAGATATCCGTTTCGTGAATCGAACCCAGGACCCACTGCGTGACAGACTGGTATGGTATTAACAGCTTCACTATTATTTGTTTATACATATTAAAGTTATTGTTATAAGATATTTGCTTTTTATAAGACTGCACAGTGTGTGCTTTAGGTAGTGTGGGTTGTTTCAAATAGTATCATGTGTTATGCTGTGCGGTTGTGAGCCGCGAGTGCCGCGCGTCTAATGGCGGCGCGCACTCGCGTAAAAACAGCGCACGCGTCGCCGCCACGTGCGCGCGCTCGCGGGAACTACGCGCCCAGGAATTTTCTCATTAACGATCGACACCTCTACACTAGATCGACGGAGACATACCTTCGAGTAATGCACTATAAGGACAAGAATGCCGATGACTCGAGCGAGGAACCTCAACGACAAAAACGCCTCGAGAGGCAAGTACTTCGTTTTAGTAATAATGTTATCATTGAAGGTTTTCTGAGTGGCTTTATATATCGTTGAACTAAACGATTTAAAGGTTTGTATTTTTGGTTTGATCCGAAGAGTTTTCGATACATTCGAAGAGTATTATCTCGCCAGTCGTAACGCGGTCGCGACTGAAAATTTCCTTTTTAATATTTCACTGGCACCGGTCACAGTGGTAACGGAATCATTCCTATCTTTACACGCATAACGGTATTTCTTATGTTTCTACATCTTATAAATTTCAGTAATTAATTATATGAATAAAACTACAGTACAGTACAACCAAGTACAAAGAACTCAGCGGAGCAGTAGTCATTCGACAGTCGTCAATCAGCCACTCAGTATCCGCTGTGTTAGTTGTTATTCCATATCTCATTACCAGGAAACAGTGAAACTGGTAGCTATTCACAGACGGAGAAGCGCAGGTTAATGTTAGCGCGCATTCGAGGAACGATCGCGATCTCGTCGCCGCTGCAAGCCTGCGCCATTGTTCGATGTTTATTGCGAGCTATTTCCACTTTTATAAACTATTAGTTAAAGTGGATAATGCAGCGGCAGCAGAGCTTACGATGCTATCGAGCCCGGTTATAGTTATGTGACGAAGAATGTTAACCCTTCCCATAAAACACACAAGCTCAGACAAACGACACAATTAGACTTGTCCTAAACAAAATGTTTGGATTCAAACAAATAAGTTCAGTTTATATTAAAAATAATTTAATTAAATCTATCTCAAGGTCAATTCAATTTAAGAGCAATAGGCTAAAGATTATTTATATGTATATGTATTATGTATTAAAATCGCTCGAATGTTTTCTTAGAATGTTAGCATTGTTAATGTAAGCAAATTTACATTTATTAAGTAAATAAGAACTTAACTAGCGAGTGAAGTCATAAAATGTAATCAATATAAATACTTAATTGTTTTATATTAGGATGAGATATTATGTTGGCTCAGCGAGCCAAAGTAGCACGCGTTGATGTCTTTTGTATGCGAGGGCAGCGTAGTCGAGAGAAATCCGTTACTAAACTATTATAACTTACATATGTATTATTTAAGAACTATTTTATATTAGTAGTATTCTGGAGTTTCATGTGCGTTTGGAGAACCGAGAATAAGTAGTAAGTTATTCTCAGTTTTCCAAACTACATACGTATGTATTTATTTCCCAAATATTGTATGCGATGTACAGACAATTTTGTACATTAAAACCTACATTTGTATTATATGCGTGTAGTGTATGTATATCATCATACAGATTTATATAATCTATTTTTATACAATAAAATGCGGAGTAATAAAGATAATTGATGTAATGTACTTGGAAATACATGTAGTATGTACCTATTTATTTGTTCCTCTGTTGGCACAATATGTTAAGGCTCTATTGCGGTACAATGAATATTTATTGCACACTGCAAAATAATAATGATAATATTAATAAATTATAAGATTATATAAATCGACGATTAGTTGGCTTTTGTCGAAACATTAAGACGATTTAAAGACAATGAAAATAAAAGAAATACCGATATACGAGTACACGTCGGCCAGACTATTATTGACAACTGTCACAATTATGAAATCCGTCTTTGTGTTTAAAAAGTTGTCAATTTGATGTTTATAGTGTTATGTTATTTCATGGGAGAGAATAACTTTATAGAATTTGCCCTGCCTCACATAATCATTTAGATAGCGCGCGAAGCGATGCTGCAAAAACTGCGCGTGCGCCGCGCGCCCGTGTAATTGCGGCCGCACGCGCACCCACCACACCTACACACACACACCGGTGCGGGCGCACTCTCGCAGGCTGTCATGCACCTACACGTGCATTGTGTACACAAACAAGCCACACAGAGATATGAAGGTAGAGCTGTATAATAATGATACGCTTGGATTTGAAGGGGTAATAGGGGTATAGGCTCATGACTAGTATAATATACATATGTTTAGTCAGAAAATCAAGAATCAGTCAAGTCTATAGGTAATTAGAATTGGGTACGTGCTAACTATTGTTATATTGGGATGTTGACGTTTAAGAATGTATCGTTATACGTAGTATCGTTTCTTACTAAAATTTCTATCATATTTCTATCGAATAGTTGTCAAGTTTAATATCCTTACATTTTATGACGCATTGTAATAGAAAATAGCTTTGAATTTAGAAATACTTATTGCTGCGTCGCTTGAAACTCTACAAATGTTGTTTAGTCGTTGTTAGGTAGTTAAGATGCCAGAGCCGAGCGAAGGCCGCGGCGCGCGCAAGGGCCGAATTTGCCGCGATACCTGTGCTCCCCCTCCTCCCCCAACCCCCGCCCGCTATCTATGCTTGCAACTCGCCGTTAGCCGCCGACCGCCGTAGCCTAATATGCACTTATGCTTAACTGCAATATGCATAATATTACAGACATATATACGAGTAGGTAAACCATGCTCGTTTGATGACTCTTCAAAGTGCGGCGGTTAGAACGAGCGCTTTGAACTACGTAGGTATAATTGGGACTACAAATGTTTATTTTAAAAACTCTAATTATTAAAATAATAAGATAAATCGTTGAATTATTTATATAAGCGTTGTGGCGACGTCCATCGTAGTAATAAGCTTCGATATGATTTAACAATAATAATGCTCCTATTACATATTTTATAGTGTACTACCATCTTCGAGATAATAAGATTAATGGCATCGTCTACGCTGATATTAACACTAATATTTCATTCAATAAAATATAATCTTCGTGACTCACCGTACGAATGCAAAGCTTATAAAGTACACGAATTTGATTGTACATCAAATACCCGGTCCTTCGAGCCGGATCGAATTAGAACCCACGAAGGCACAAATCGGTGTTTACAGGTGAAAAATGTAGAGCTTTCGACAATCGGGCACAACATAAAAAGTAATAAAATCATCACAATCTCGTCCTCAGCGTCCGCGCAGCGCCGCGGGCGGCGGGCGGAGGGGGGGGGGGGGGGGGGGGCGGCGCGCGGGGCGGGCGCTCGCTCACCTTGCAGTTTCTTCTCCGTCTCCCAGAACTTCTGCAGCTCAGTGAAGTACTTGTCCAGAATGAACACCTTGGAGAGGCCGAGCGTGGCCATGGCGGGCGGCGCGCTCGCATCACACTCCGCGGCCGCACCGCTGTTAGCCGATAGCGGCGACCAGTCTCGCGTGCGTCTCCCCGCGAACTGCCGCGCCCGCGCAGCGCCGCCCGCCGCCCGCCGCGTCTCGCCCCCGCGCTGCCCTACCGACCCACCACTGACACCTCATTGTGTATTAAACAAACCACGGTTGGATATCAACCCCGCAGCAACCTGCCATGCAAAGATACCGAAGAAATAGTATCAGCCATTAAAACGTTACTCGTAAACCTCGTAAATATAAAAAGTGTCTTTTCAATTCAGAGGACGTCAAGTGACCGAATTCTTCAGAAAGTATGTCGCCGTTGGTCGGCGAACATTTCGGAACACCTAATTCAACAGAAACCATCATCCGCCTGTGATCCCCATTCCCACTATTGTTTTTCCTATATTGGTGGGAGATGCGACGAGCCTTTAAGCGCCGACGCTAAAGGTTCATTTCATGCATTTAAAGCGGTTAATATACGCAGTTGCGTCAGGTGAGGCGGAGGCTGTGTAGCGCCGCGCGGGGGGCGAGGGGGAACTGGTTTATATATTTGTAAGCTCTCGCGCCGAAAGCTATGCGCGCACCATCCGGGCCAGTCTCGGTGCCCGCGAACCGACCCTTCCAAATTTTCGGCAGAAACTCAAACCAGTGACTGACTCAGCGGGCATTCTGCGTGTCACAGATATGTTATCGGCACTGGCTTTCGAAGCGTCGCAGCATGGGCGTGGGCCTGCCGGAGGTAGAGCTCGGAGCTGCTCGGAGCTGGTCGCTGACGCTAACACGACGGAACCGTTACGAGCCATCGCCGCACGCCGATCGGGGCACGTTACGCCTAATATTTTGATGGAGCCGCTAACATATACTTAAACCAGTTTCTCGAAAGTACAAATTATCTTATATTTTCATATACATAGTATTTACTTCAACGCTATGAGATTGAAAAATTATTTTAAAACGGCTTAAATAGAATATCTAATATAAAATCTGACAAACGAGCTTCAGCAACATCAACTGATACCTTACTAGTTTACTACCTTAAACTATAATAGCAAAGGGTAGATACTTTTGGAGGCTACGACAAAGCGCATAAAAGTAGTGCAACTACAGCCGAATATAGCTCTGCCATGCAGTTCTATTACCTTAATAAGGTATAACGAACTCTTGACTCTCATGAGATTAACTACAAGGAAAATGAGAGAGCGGAGTGACTCACAAATCAGCCGACAATTCCGAAGCGAAACGATATAGTAATGTTGCTAAGCTAAGTAATTCAATTTTAAAAAGTACTCAAATAATGAATATTTGTTCCATATCGGTTTTATTTAAGTTCTTTGAAAAATCAAAGGTTGTTAAGGTGTATTCAAATATCAGAACAAAGATACTGTGCCTAAAAATTCGATTCAGAAGCGCAAAGATCAAAATCTAAAATTACATTGACGTCAAGATCAACAACTTATACTATTAATAAATAATTTGTGTCATTATGACAACAAATAAAAGCACACATGAAACTATGAAACATTAGTGTGTATCGTGAGCTCATTGCTCTCCGACGGCTGCACACGGATCTCTTTCGGATTCTTAAAAAACTCTTACACATGTAACCTCACGATCTTTTACTTATCAAGAAAATAATAGTTAATTACTATTAATTATCACTTTATCTATATATATTCCTTAATGAAATGAAAATGGTTCATTGTCACAATTTAAAATAAAATTGTAGTAGAGCACGTATATCCTTGGCTTGCGCAGATCTCAATCGATCTAAAGAGTAAGACAACGTCCAGCGCGGTCATTGCATGGATAGGTGACCGCTGGTGGCAAAAAATTATGCGTCATTCGTGTTTCGGAGGTTACGTTAAACTGTCCCAGGAGTTATCATTGGAGAGCAGTCGTTAAACATGATCGGATACCTTATGGGCGATTTGAAAACATCCAGCACTTTTCATACAACACGCATTACACCAGTCTGATGAATAAGCTCCAAGCCTCACCCCGTAGTGGTAGGAGAACCGTACCCCGCAGTGGAATATAAAAAAGAGTTCTCCCATAAATGCACATATCTTTAAAAATCAGAGTGCCTGAAATTCGAACCTTGGTTTGAATCGGAGGGTCCGAGGAGATCCGAATGAGAGGTCAACAATACAATATATCAAGTAGATAGTATACTTCTAGAATCATATATTACGGATGATACGATTCTTTTGATATTTTTCAAAAAATAAACCTACTACTTAAAACGAACTGTAACTGTTTTGAAAGATGACCTACAGTTTAGTACGTCGGTAGCGGTCCCGTAGATCCATGATACTATTATATTCCAGGTCTAACTTCTTCCAGGTTTATTATTATTAATTCACAAAGTTGCTTTTATATAGATAATTGCATAAGAGCATGTAGGCGGAGGCGAGTGACGCGGTCAGCGGGCAGCGGGCAGCGGCCAGCGGCCAGCGGCTGGCGAGATGACGTGGTGCGGGAAAATCGTATTAAGCGTATCGAGATGTACGAAATCATGGCTCAAGTTGCAGAGACTGGAATGGTATGAAGCTCATTAAGCCGGTTTGTAATATTCGATTCATAAAATTTATTTAAAAAGCTCACCGTGAGACTGACTCCGTAAGAATGAAAATAATTAAAAAAGGTACGTAACATAATAATATACTCAGGTTCAGGGTTCAGGTAGCTATAACTAGGTAGGTAAAATCATATATCTATAACAAATATGTATGATTTTTTATACAGATAGTCATATTAATTTTATAGCAATAACTAAGTTTATAGCAATTGTGCAGTAGTCACAACGTGCTGCCATCTATCGTGATTGGTTGTAAATACGTAGCTAGCTTGGCGTAGCGAGGCAGCTTTTTCATTGACCGCACAAAGTAACGAGACCGTAAAGTGGTCGCGAGAGAACTTCATAATGTGGCCACTAGGCTGCGCTGTGCTACCAGCTTTAAAAGCTCTCCGTTAATTGTGTTATTTAAATAAAGATAGTATTATTTAAATAGATTTTAAATAAAATAATTTATATTTTTTTATTAAAAATCATCTAAATATCAATAGTGTTTTATGTTACCATTATAGTTACAAATAAAGAAGCAACATATACATATAATACATACACAGTAAACCTATGTGTATGTAAAAATATAATTGTACATACCTATACAGATTCTGAGGCGGTAACGCAGATATTATTAGATTACTGTTATCATCAAAACATACCGCGGCTGAGGATAATGCTAACTGCAGCTTCGGATCATCGCCTCCAATTACTTATAGTTAAATGAATGATAGTGAATGATGGCTAATCGCGGTGCCGTTTCTTTATTAGCCGGTGCCCGGTACGGCCAATGTGGGCAATCATTTGCAATCTACCAACTGTTACTTGTTCCTACTAATAAAATGTTTGTATTTATTATGTAATAAAATTAATAAATACAATTAGTGTTTTTAAACCTCTGCGACAAATCGCGTCGATTAGTTAACTTACTGTCAAATGAAATTGATAACAATACGACATCCTAAGGCAGGCATCCCCGAGTGATCTAACCTGTAAGATATTCGACGTGGTCCGTGGATCAGTTACAATGCACGTCCGCATCGATCACAGCCGCTGCACTCTGCGGCGCGCGGCTGATCTCGGGTTCAAATCCGGCCTCCATATCTGTCATGATTACCATCATAATAATATTGGCTAATCTTAACATACTTATATACTTATTATTGTGGCTGAAATTTATTTATTTATTTATTTGTTTATGCACACTAGGATACATTAATAAGTGAAATTATTAACAAACGGGAACACCTATGTTGGTTCAACATCCTAAACAGTTGAAGAATTCAACATGCGTCTACGTGTACATATTACAGCGAGGAAAGAGACCCTCCGCCCGGGACTACATTAATATTTTTAAATTCTGCACACAACTATTAAAAGGTTGGCTACACGTAGTGCACGGCAGTGCGCCAGAGCCTGCGCCGCACCAGGCCGCACGCTGCGGCTACTCGCACACTCCGCGCGCCGCTCGCCGCTCGCCGCGACGGATACTCGCACACTCCGCGCGGCGCACACGCTGTCGCTCGCACACTCCGCTCCGGAGATAAATGTTCAAGACACGGCTGTCATGCAATATGTATGACGTTGTCATTACCGTTACGTTATTTGTCATGTAAGTAATACGAAGCATTTATAAAACCGATCGTAGAATTGCATGTATGTAACAAATAAAGATAAAATCGAATTCTACTTTGTGATAGGTACTTGTGATCTGCAATAAACAATAAATTAAATTGAAATGTTATATTAAATAAAAATATACGTAAGGTTTTAGTTCAAATCCAAATAATTATTTTTTAAATTACATGGATTATAAATATGTATAACATAGATTATAAATATAACTTACACAGTTATTAACATAATAAACATAACAATAATATGCCTTTTTATTTACATACTAGATGTTTTACGTAGCGCCACTGCTGACGTGATCTGTATTTAAAAGTAGCTGTCTATCCTGATGTTAAAGTAGTTACGTTAACGTTTATTTATTTTTTACTAGAATACTAAGAGCGAAAGTCTTCTTATTGTTTCAAAACAAGATTTTTAAAGTACTTATTCAAATTAAAACAAGCTTCAAGATCAAGAAATGTAAAAACACAAAAGTCACCGCTGACCCCCGGAGTGCGGACACAAAAACTTGTGCCAATAAGATGCCGGAAAGCCTTCGAAAGACACCTTTTTACGGAAGATTTATTATTCTATTCGAGTAAAGGTAGTGACAGAGTGTGCTACTCCGTGTACCAACCGTGGGGGCGAGCATTGCGTTTGCTAATTACTACTATTACTACATTACTAAGTACCTATTCATGCTCAGTGGCTCCAGTCGCTTTTATTTTCTAGCACAAAAGCTTTTATTTTCAGCAAAAAGTATACATGAACAGCACTCTTGCAAATAGCTCAAATAGGAGAACTATAAGTTGCCGTCGATTCTCGTGCTCTACGATGCTACTTTCATCGAGAAATGATCGTCAAGAAAGTAGCAACGAATTTATACGAGACTTCTAAACATGGTGTTGGTGACATTGACGACCCGCGACCAGATTCCTAACGTTATCTTACCGTATATTAGTATCGTACACAAACCTACTTGTTTTCTTTTTTCATATTATTATATTATATAAGTTTATTTATAAGTAGGTATAAAGATAAAACTACAAACCCACTGCAGCGCACATTATGAGCCAGTGTAGCCGCCGCTCTCGGCCAGTGCTTATTGGGACTGTAATATTTTTGGTTACTAACTCAGCTCACTGCGTGAATTTTACGTGAAATTGATTCTACAGCTGTCTTAAAATACACTTTTATTGTTTTCAACATTTATCACAAATTAGCAAACAATGCGAATGTCAGAAAATATCAAGTGAAACACTATTTAACATTTAGACGATGTCACACTGCACGCGCCTATAACTACTCGTACACCGATCCTTTTACGCCGCGCCGTCTTCGCAACTTATAAAAAATTAATAAGTCGATGTAAAAGCTCAAGCGAACGCCGCGCGCCGCCCGCGCCGCGTAGCGCAACTCCGCGGTAATGTGCGGCTGTCACGCCATCCACATGATCCAAATAATTGTTCGTAACAGTTGTAACACCTAAATACGTAAATCACCAACTTGTTCATTTCATGGTTAGGTGCCTGTCTATGTGATACACTTTATTTTATCTTACAGTTAATTGACGCATAATCATAGTTTCAATAAAATGTAAATGTGACTAGTAAAGTAATACTATAAAATAGGTAATTGCAAAAAACGCAGAAAAATTGTTATTTGAAATATTTTACACTTTTGTAACTAGTAGGAGATTTAATCTCTGTTAAACTATAACTATAAGGGTACATATAAATAAATAAGTATATACTTATAAATATAGGTTATATAATTAGTTGTTAAATAAGGGAGCGCGCGTTGCGTGCAGTTCTCTCTACGTTATCGCGTCGCGCAGAATTTTAATGCGCTTAAAAATATCGACAGCAACCTTATGTCACCAATCAACGACCGAGACCCAGTCGTAATTAGACAAAATGTTTTCTGAATGGACGTGAGATAAATTAAACCCCATAATAATTACTTGGAAGTAACTGATTTATCGAAGATTTATTTACCAAAAGTCATTAATGTAATACAATTATTAAAAAGTGGTTTCCAAGTATCTTACTTTATCCAGTTCTATATTATTTATTATTTGAACTTTAGAGTCATGAATTAAAAGTAGTGATTTTGGTTGATTCAAGTAAAAGACATCAACGAGTTTGTTCTAAAAATTAACCTCTCAAGATATGCTTTTATACTGGGGCCCCATGCTTCGATTCTGAAAGTCAAAACTCGTCTTTTTCATGGTGTATGCATCTATAAGATTATAGATCATTATTAAATTGTTGTAACGGCAGATACAACATATAATGGTATTTTACAACTCCTCGCAAATAGAACAATAACGGATTGATATTAATACCTCCCTTGTGAAAGAGTGTGACAGCTGTACAACAACGTATAAACATCACACAGTGACAACGTTTCAAGTGAAACGAGTCGGCACGAAGAAAAGCCCATAAATCCGACACTCCGCGCCGTGTCCGCGCGCGCCTCAGCGAGGAAAAACTTATGTAGTGATCGTTTTGTGGTATCGCTTGCTGCTCGCAGCGACCTGTCCTCTTATTTATAGTTATATCTCGCCGTTCCCACAGGGATTTAGTTAACAGTTAGGTTTCATACAGCTACCTTGTCGGGTTTGGATGTTCCAATGTATTATAAAACACATAGCGTACGACTTATTTATTTATTTGTTGGTGTGTCAATACATAAATAAATAAGCCATGAATATGTATCCTATTTATATATTTGATTTTTTGTCAACGGGAATCTGATAACATTTTTATATAAGTAAGATTGAAGTCAGTGCACCTTGGACAGTGCCACCTAAGTATGAATCTATGACTGAATTCAATGCGAACATGAATTCAGAATGACATAATTTTGTAAGTAAGTATTATTATCACACGACAGTATCACTTTCATAGTTCTTTACCTACACATCCATAGTTTTAGCTTATAAAAATTGCCCCCTTTATATTTAATTTTTATCAAATTAAAAATTATATTTAATCATTTTGTATTAAATAGGTACAATGTTATTGATTTAATAAATGAGTTTAAATCTGCATTATCCACGGACTTACTGTATCACTCGAGTATATAAATAGTTGTATAGTTTGAAAATTAAGGCATACGTTAATCTGGACTCACGGACATTTCGGATTTACGGCGCGAGTGCCTTCTATCGGCGCTGCGCCTGCGCCGGCGACCGCGCGCATGCCGCCCGGACCTGATAAATAATCTGCTCCGAGCTTTTGCAGTAGATTAGAGAAAACCCTTTTCGAAATTGTATGGATTTAAATTAAATGCACATTCACTAGAAAGGACGAAAGAGATAAGAAACGTGCATACCAATTTGATGTAGAGAGTAGAGACTTACCTACCGAGAGGCGATGTTCATCATGTAGGCACTTATAGCATTGGAAGGATAATTGGCATGGTCTTGAAGGTAATCGTTGAGACCATTAGTCAATTTATAAGTATCTGTAATTACTATAAATCAATCATTAAATAAACAACTAGAACTGACCGTAAATATACTGGAAAAACATATTTTATGTATGCGCTTTCTTACACAAACCATATACATAGTTAGCAAATCGGCATGTCATGTGCGTTAATTTATGCTTGTTGACAAATGCGCATACCCTTTTCCGCGAACTGAAGAACTAATTGACAGTTCTAGAAACGAACGGTTCATTTGGTCGCAAATGGCGCACGCTCGACGTCACCGCGCGGACAGGGTCGCGTCAGGAATATAATATAACTATATTTACAGAATATTCTGATAAATGTTTACAAACATACTTCTTCTACCAATTCGCTGTTGGTCAGCGCGGTGGGCTATGGCTTACATCCCCCTCAATCTGAGAGAAGATTCCAGAAGTACCCAGCTGTGGGACAGTAATGGATTAACTACGACGACAATGAAATTTACTTCAATTATGTTTATAGTTGATCAAGAATACTAGTTACTAAAGTTAGGCACTAACTGATTACGTTTTAAGTACGTTTAACTATTTGCTAAAACACAACCTTCAAAGCTCTTACGTAGTCCACATACTCGGAATGAAGTCCACTTTCAGCACATTGTTGTTCATAGCATAACATTTGGTTGCATAGTTTGGTACATTTTATTATATTTTGATGATTTCGATTATGACAATGTTTTGCGCAACCATGCACGCCAAGTTTATTTATAGGCCGTTTGTTTCTAATAGGTTTACTAGGTACTAAAATTTAAGCTGCAATATATTTTTGTAAGTGATTAGTTCGGTTTCTGTAACAACATATTTTAACCGTTGTCTTCTTTTATCTGTACTTCGCGGAGTCACGTACATATATTGTTGGGTTATTTAATAATATGTATGTAGAGATCTAAAGAGAAAGTAATATATGATACTACCGGTGATCGGCGATAGCCCAAACCGTAATCATTTAGTGATGTTTGAGGACTACAGGTACGACCGAATGTGGCAATGTCTTGAATAGGTGATTACGAGTGAAGTACGCTGACTCAGCACATGTCTCGCGCGTGAGGCCGAGCACCACTGCGTTAATCACTTAATTAGAATTTGATCTAATTGATTACTTGTTATTCCGCTAATATTAATAAATATGTTCGTATTTAGCATTTTAACAACGACAACAGAATTTCATCATCAATTGTTAATTTATTAAATACAAAGAAAATACAGAGTAGTCCGTACGTATTAAAAATAAAATGAATATTTTGATTGAATCCTCACGTACGTGTGAAGTCAATGACACAGTGTCCGCCGTAATCTCACGAGGTCCGCAAGCGGAGCTCGGAGCGGTTTGTCAGTTGAACAATATTGATAGCAATTAATAATGTCTTGAGTAATAAATCGATATTCAGTTGAACATTTCCCTACTATCTACTACATTTGTAGCCGAATCCAATTTAAAACCTGAAAGCTATAGGACGAAATTGATTTTTTGACGATAGGGATTATATTATTTGTTTATTTTGTTTTCCTTTTATTCGCTTTCTGTTCAGCCAATAGGCTTTCCTCTGAATGCAGAATGTAACCGGACTAACCGGGTTTAACATAATGTTCTTAAGATTCCCAACCGTTATTGAACCTAGGACATCCGGGATTTCCCGGACTACAAACAGTTGTAAGTAGTAGTAACACTAATCGACGCCGCACATTCATGTTATATTCATTTAAAATATTGTTTATGTATACTTAGTATATTAAATTTCTTTTTGTTTTATATGTATGAATTTGTTATATTGTGTAGCCTTAGTAGCGTGAAGTAAGTAAATAAATAATTATTCTATTGAGACTGCAAAGAAATGAATGTTGTTAGTTAGCACATGCCCCATGAAAGCGGTACGCGAACGGAGGCCTTTCATCTGCTGTAAATAATTATTCTGAAGCACACACATCTTTCCACATCTGTAGTCAGCAGGAGCTACAAGCGTAATTTCGTGGTATATTAGTTTCAGAGTAGATGAACTCTAATACAATGAGATCGTTACAATTGACATCAATATATATTAAACTAGCTAATCTCCGCGGTTTCACCCGCGTTAAATAAGTAAAAAGGAATACTTATCTAAACACACCTATGTTACGCCTTAGACCAGCGGTCGGCAACCTTTTGGCAGGCAAGGGCCACGAGGTGGCAAAATCAGCTAAAGGCGGGCCACACTTGTGATAT